>SRPS01000176.1:0-61153 GCA_018360175.1 Claviceps arundinis
CTGGTAGATCTTGTCAGATCTATCAGTCCTTCGTCTCTTGCCTGTTCTCAGTGAGCTGAGAGCCTTTCTTTGCCCACCTTATCACCTATTCGACCTCTGTCCGGGTTCCCACCTTTTCCGGCCCTCCGTCCTCCGAGTTTCACTGGATCCGAGGGACTTGATGTAAAGAGGCATAGGTGCTGAGTACTTTCATTTTCATGGAACATAAACATGAAATCTAGGTACCCGATACACAATCTGGGTACATATGTACTTGTATAATTTGCTAGCAAAATATCGGAGGGGGCAGAAATATGGGTCTTTGACCCAGTTGCTGAACAACTGCCAAGGCAACTCCAAATTGGAACATGCGATCGCGTTGCGCCGCGTTACGCGTCGCCTCCAGTGCTTGACGCTGGGAAAGATGGCAGGCACATCGACAAATGCCAACCGCAAAAAGTCCTGATGATGGCTCCGCGATCGATAATTCGATCACGTGCTGATAGTGGAAGCTCTAGTTTGAGTTCTCGATCGTCACCTTGATGCCCGATTCTCCGGGGGCCCGATGATCCGAGCTAGCTAGGTACATAGTAAGCTTACCCAAATCATCTGTGCACTCTGTTCAAATCTTATCTCAACCTCAACATGATCTTGATGAGGAGATTGCAATGGAAAACACTCACGGCACTTCGCTGTCCTGCGCGCCGGCGATGGGCTCCGATAATGACGAATTGATGCCATTCTTCTTCCCCAAGGCCGACGCTACCGTTTTGTCTTCACCACGCGAAGCCCCGCCGATCCAACCAAAGACAGTCTGGCCGATTTTGGACAAGAAGAATTCCGATAAACCTCTTGGTCCGTGGCCATCGGACATGGAAAAGTTCTTCTATCCTCCCAAGTCAGAGCCTTTTGCAGCATCGTCCATACCCGAACAACCGTCATGCACTTCCGAACCTTATATGCGCGCCTTTCTGGCCCAGAATGAAAGACTTAGGTCGTCGATGCTTTGGTACTATACCCGTAACATATTCAACGAGACGGAGGTTCTTGCGGGGCTTCAAGAGAAGGCTTTCTTGGCGCAAGAATCAACAGACTGGGAATATGTTGTCATTGGAATTCTCGATGTCAATTACTACATCCGCCTGGCCACGGTCGGTTTGCCGCTGGCTATCATGCCGCGTGGCGAAACAATATGCGCACATGCTGTGTCTGAACCTCATGGTGTGAGTAGAGGCCTGTTCATTATCTTATACCCCTTGGCGGTCTTAGCTGACTCCGAAGCAGAGCGTCTTCCTACTACCGTCTCTCCTGGAGGACTGGAGATTTAGAGAGTCTCCTCATGTCGAGACTGGCGGGCTTCGAGCGTATGCTGGCGTACCACTACGGTTGCAGAACGAGTCTGGTGACACATTCTGTATTGGGTCGCTTTGTGTTTGTTCGAATACGAGCAGGCAGCCATTGACCAGACTGCAGCAACAGACTCTTGCTCGATTGGCTGACTGGGTTGTCTCGGATATTGTGCAATGTGCGAGGGCAAGGCGTCAACGCGACCGACGTCACATGGTGGAGCTCATCGCTGCTGCTCAGCTAGACGCTAAAGACTCGATGTCGCAGGAACCAGTTCTAAACATACTGCAAGCCACGTATGGGGACGCAGCAATTTCTCTCCAATCGGCCGGCGCGACACACATCCAGGTCGAGGGTCGGGATCCGATTCCCCTGGCAGAAATAAAAAACGGGCTTTGGGAAGATGTCGGATACCTGGACGACTTTATAGCCAAATCAAATCAACAAGAATTTCCATCAACTAGAGTCGTTCGCGTCATGGCTGTGTTGTGTGAGACTGCGTCGGGACCAACGTTGCTTGTGGTAGCATCCAAAGACTTCCGACTGGTCTTTGACGACATCGATTCTTGGTTCATTCAGACATGTGCCAATATGGTGTCCCGTGTTTGGCATAAACACCTGTTAGCGGAGGTGATGAGGGCCAAAGAAAGATTTCTCAGGGGTATATCTCATCAGCTCCGGACCCCAATCCATGGGATTCTTGGCTCAGTGGACCTGCTAGCCGAGGAGTTGATGTCAGTGCGCAAGTTGCGCGAAAGCGAACCGGAACAAGCATTGTTGCCTCCTACGGCAAGCATGGTCGCCCCTGCTGCCTCTGGTCACATGGTGTATCTCGATGCAATTAAGTCCGCTGGGCGTGATTTGATGTCAATTGTCAATAGCATGGTTACTTTGAACCGCTGGGCTGATGCCGCTGTGATGGATCGAGAACACACTGTACGTACTTGTTATGACCTCCAGGCAGCTTTGGTGGCAGAAATCGACAAGGCTACACTAGAAGAAACACGGTACAAGCCGGCCACCATCTTCTTCAACCAAAGTCATCCGCCGGATTGCGACAGTCTGCGAACAGACCTTGGCCTGCTTCGCGAAAGTTTGCTTCCACTCATCATCAACGCCATTCAAAATACACCTGCAGGAATCGTCATGATAAGCATGTCATTCAGAGTAGACTCCCGAGAGTTCGTCATCGATATTGAAGACACAGGTTGCGGGATTCACCCTGACGATCAAGAACGAATTTTTGAGCCATATGAAAAATCTGGGGAGTACTCGACGGGTGCTGGGCTAGGTCTCACTCTTGCGTCAAAGTTTGCAAAGTTGCTTTGCGGGTCCGTAGCTTTGATCAAGTCAGCTGTCAACCACGGGTCACACTTCCGAGTTGTTTTCCAAGAAGTGGATTTTGTTCATTCTTCGACATCACGACAACCGATACTCCTCACAGGGCGACTTAGCAGTGTACCTTCTTCTTTCCACGTCATGTCAAACTCCAAGGGCACAACAGATTTGTGTGATTTCTTCAGTCGTTATCTCGTGGACTACGGTCTTGAGGAATCCACCGCTGCCAGCAAGGATAGCCTCATTCTGTTGGACTATGAGGACGATTGGGAACAGCATCGATTGTTGGTCTCGCGAGTGCCTCCAGATCAGGTCGCGATATGTCTCATGCCCGCATCAAAGGCGGATACACTCCAAAATATCACACCCAGCAGCAATGTTATGTATCTCAAGGGGCCATTTTGCAGCTCGACAATGGCGAAAACGCTCCAGGATCTAGACGGGCGTCTGGTCAATATGCAGCTCTCCAGCAGCCCACAGTTGTTGAAAGGCGACACATCCCCATCCAGTCCAATGGAATCTGGGACTTTGACTCCCCTCGATTCAGACACAGAAGCCGCTTCATCTTCAACCACTAATATCGATTTCATAGCGCTAGAGTTGGCGGATGATCCTGGAGTAGACTCGCCCTCCGCATGTGCAGTCAAAGCAGCTGTGCCTGCGCAAGTCTCACTTAGCAGTTCTCTACAAGCCGCCCTATCACTTTTCAATCCCACAGCGTTACTGGTCGACGATAACGTTGTAAATCAACGCATCATGCAGATGTACTGCAAGAAACGAAAAATGTCTTATCACTGTGCCGCTGATGGCGCACAAGCGGTGGATATTTTCTCCCGACAGCAAGCATTGATGGCCGCCGCCGGCCCGGGAGAAGGGCAAGGCATCCAGCTGATCTTCATGGACCTGCAAATGCCCGTGTGCGATGGCTTCGACGCGACCCGACGGATACGCGAGTTGGAAAGAGAGCACGGGTGGCCCGAGAGCATCATCTTTATCGTGACTGGCCAGGACAGTCAATCGGATAAGAAGACGGCCGAAATGATCGGTGCCAACGAATACTTTGTCAAGCCTGTTGGGCCCAAAGTTCTAGATGTTGGTGTGAAGCGGTATTTTCCAAGTTTACAGTCGGGGTAGGTGGTTTGTCTTGCTTGTTGAAGCTTAATGAAAAGGTCAAGGATGTGACTGCGAGCGAATGATTTATGTGTATTGGAAAGAAGGTTTCCTTTGATGGCGCTTTTTACTGACCCAGCGATGATATCATCATTGAGCTTTGTTTTGTTTCACCTCTTGCGGGGTTTTCTGTGTTTCATGGACGGGTTTCTCTATTCATCAATGAGCGATGTGCTGGAATTCTACACGACTGTCACGACGTCACAGATGGCATGAATATCTAGATAAAAAGTATGATGCGAGTAATGTATCATGTGGCGATACCTATTGGCATCAGTATTTCCTCAATGCTTTTCTTATTACCCTTTTATGGTCGTCTTGTTATCTCTTTTTTGTCTTCCTGCTCTTTCGTTATTGTCAATGTCTTTCTAAGTCTACGTAGTACGTTGACAATGATATTATAGAAAGCTGATTTTTTTTCTCTTACTTCTGACGAGCTATGAGCAAAGAAGCCATCCACCCAGCAGGTACTTTAATATACATATATATGAATGCTTTTGTTTCGTAATTCATTCAGAAGATTGCCACCGTGTACGTATACCTAGAAACGCAAAAAGCCGTCTGTGCTTGGTCCCATTGCGTTGCGTCACATGGTGAACGCGAAATGGCATGCCCCATTCACACCAGCATTTCTTCGTGCCCTTGCTCTTTCAACACTTCACGCACCACATCCAGAACCTTCTGGTGAAGATGCCGCGGCGCAGCAATAAACCCAAAGTTAGCGCTCATGGTGCGTCCTGCCGTCAAATCAATATCTCTACCCATGACATCCGTGATCTTGCCGCCCGTCTCTTCAAACAGTAGCATCGCGCCCGCGTGATCCCACACCTTTCCGTAGCGATCTCGTCGCTTGTAAATCCAAACCGTAGTATTGCCCAGTCCCATAGCCAGGGTAGCCCATCGCACAACCCAGGCGACAAGATCGCAGCCGGGGTATTCGGCACCAAGCCGACTGGCTATCTGGCCGTGGACGTTCTCGAGCGCCGAGTCTACAATGCTGGCGCATGTGACGAAGCGCATATCGGACGAGGACGAGACTTGAGCAAGACGATGGTGGTCGTTGGCCTGGTCACCGGCAGTATCGCCGGGGCCAGTATTCACGTTCATAGACATTGCGTATGCTCCGTGGCCCCGGACGGCGTAGATAATGGATCCCTTCCCGCGAGCATCGACACCCTCGTTTGTTAACGGGGCCTTCGCATCCACAGCCAAGTTGGGACAGCCGACACATCCGAGTGTCTGGATCCCATCGACCAGCAGTGCCATGTTGATGGCGTATAGACCGCCCCTGAGATATATCCTCGTCCCGTCAATTGGATCAAAGATCCACGTTCTGCCCTTCTTGCGCGGACAACTCGATCCTGCCTGATCAAGTAGCCCGCATAGGTGCTCCTTGGACTCGGGCAGTGCAATCCCGTGTTCATCCTCATGGCCTTGTTCATTGTCGGCGCCTGGGACTCTTGTCTGTTGCAGCAGGTCCCACACCCGCGTGAGGAGAGCATCGTTGGCTCGCAGCGCAGACGCATCCTCCTCGCCGACAAAGGTATCCTCTGGGAAGGCGCGCTGAATAGTGGCTATGAGGAGGGCTTGCAGAGCAAAGTCGGCGACTGTGACGGGGGAGAAATCATCTTTTGTGACTGCGCCCTTATCTTTGCGTGGAGAGAGCAGGGATTGGCTGAGTGGTGCGGCGGCGCGGAGAACGCGGAAGCAGAGGGTGAGTTCTTTGACGTAGGAGCTGTCCATTTGATGGGCGTTGCGGTGTGTGATGACTCCGAATGAGATGTGTGATGTCACAACTTTGGTGCTTCCGGGTGGTTTGGGTTGTCGGAGGGGTGGATTTGGTTGGATGGAGGAAGTGGGGGTTGTTTGCTATGGATAATGGGAATACCTAGGTACGGAAAACCTACCTAAAAATGGACTAAGGTTGCAACTTAAAACCCTACGGAGCAGAGTCAAGATGTCGATTTCAGCCCCTTGTGCATTGTCTGATGCAAGATGCAGCTCAGATTGCAGTGATCGACCCATGCTGATGTCAAGATCGAGCTTGAGTGAGATTCCGCTGATGAAGGGTCCACGGCGGCTGTCATGACCAAATCTAATCACGATGTTGCGTGGCAGCAATGCGCAAGCCGTGGAGGGAAAGTTCAAAGAGAGGAGACTCAGGAGAGGAGGTGGGAAACACGACAACACGAAAGCATTGGATGTATGGATTATCAAACACATGTAGCAGCTTGGCAGAGAGAGATCAGACGAAGGACGCAAGGAACCCCTCACATTGCCAAAAGAGGGGCTTAAAATTCAAGGTCAGAATCAGATGGAATGGCTCGAAATGGCTGCTTGCATGTCAGGCCAGATTCGTTAGGCTTTTCATGCCTTCGATTCTGGGTAACACCAACTCATAAGCACCATGGTCTTGTTTGCTGCAATCTCCAAACCGGCTGCAGCGTGTTGTGCCGATCCCGTCCTGGAAGACACATATAATAGGAGACGCATCGGGAGCCCACTTTCTGAATCTTGATCAGCATCAAGTTTCAACAGCCTCTGATGCTGTATACAATCTTCGGCAGTCCGAATCATCGTAGCCGCCGTCATCTCGGAACATTCCCTTCGTCTTACGTCCACTCGCCATGGGGCCCTTCAACGAACAGACGCTCACCCCGAAAGGTCTGACGATCGACAAGCAATTTGTTTGCCAGGCATCAACGCTCAGAAGCTCCATAGCAGCCAACAGAAATATCATAGCCGCGCCGCATAACAAGCAGGAAATCACCGAGTTCTTCAAGTTTTCTGAAGCCGGGGCAAACGAGGCATGCCCCATTGCCCCGCATTAAGCATTTACCACCGACAGCGAGAACTGTGGCTGACCTGAGGACGTTTTCGACAGCTGCGAGTTATTGTTCACAACATGATGTCTTCCATGGAGAAGGTATAGTACTTTTTTTTTTTTAGTATATTTAGTCCCCTTGAAACTCTCTGTATTCTCAAGGTCAGATGCAGGTCAGAGGCTGACGTGACAAAAACTAGATCCATGCTACGGCTCAAGAGCTCGAGGCAAGCAAAAATATACAAGTCCATGACGAATGAAATGATGCCAATTTATATGACACACAGAACACGTACAATGAATTCGATAGGGCATGCGACAGAATACTCGACCTCGCGGCTGCTGCACCCAGAGACTACCGTGAGAGAACGCATCTTCCTTCAAAGCTTAACCCGCACAAAGTTGACACTTCGAACAGAGGAGATATTCGACGGTCTCGATAAGCTATACAAATGCCGAACATACCACGACATGCAGGCGACGCGCGACAATTTGATGGCCAAACTGGACGCCCGCGAAGCCCACATCCGTGAAACGTCGGCTTCTGTCAAGGTCACGAAGGGTGCCATTGCCGAACGCATCGATAGAATTGAACTGGCGCAGAAACAGCTGCAGAAAATTTGCGGAAATCTCTGCGCGGACGAGATTCGTTCTCGGCTCTTGCAAAAGTTTTGTCCCGACATGGCACAGATGGCGCTCAACATTACGGCTGTTGAATCTTTGCGGGTGCGTAGATATTGGAAGATACGACTGGCAAACTCTTGCACTGAAATGATATGCCATGGTCGTCAAAATCCCTTTAATCTCTCTTACAATTTTTCTAGGGAAAGGCGTCTGCTAATTCCGTCTTCCTTACCTGGTGTAGACATGGGTTGCGGAGCTCAACTTCACCAAAGACATTCGTGCGTCAGTAACAGAGCTACAGAAGATCGTCGGTGAGTGTTCCCTTTCCATCACTCCAATTGCTTCTAAAGACTATGAAGGCCAAAAAGGCAACCACATGCCTTTCGCCCTCAAAAAAACGGGAGTAATCCGCCTGGTTAACGCAAGGACACTCGAATGTAGGCGGCTTCAACGATATAATGTGGGATCATAGCTGCGTGCGCGATTACGTCGAGATTGTTGAGATAGGTTCAGTGCCCACTTCGCTCCTGCAGGAAGCCATAATTCTTGAGACGTGGAAGGACTTGCACGAACAGGGTAGGTCGAGAGTGAAGCAATGCACGTACTTTTCGGTGCTGTGGCGCATCAGAAGCTAACAAATTCTTCTCTTTCATAGTCAGCACTTTCAAGACGGAGATTAACGAACATGCATAGGCGTCCGATGGGAAGGCTTCAGGTCTTCTTTTTTTTTTTGCTATTCCACCAAGAAGCTTGCATTGGTGGACCGTGGCTGCGATTCCGTTATTCTTGTTTCAAACATCATATCAGAGACTCGAGAGACTGGAGAGATTGTCACATTGTTTCAAGTTTGGCTCTTGAGAGCAGCAACACTTCCGATACGAATGTTTCATAACCTCAGGGCAGGATGTTTCTTTTCCTCAGTTTTAAAGGCCATCGGTAAACATGCTCAGTATCATCAGAGTATTTGAATTTTGATGCGGCACGACGTTGCTCCCTCTTCCCACAACACCCGTCAAGGGAAAGCGGCAAGCCAAAGAGTCTGTTGTGGAGATCTATCGAGAGCGAATTGGTCACTATATCTATTTGAAGTTTTGAACAATTTTCATTATTGGAATTGGGGGCAAGCAATGGTTATTCGTCATGTCGGTGGATGTTGCATGCGTCTTTCACTTCTCATGGGACTGAGGCTGGGGTTCGATCAACACCAGCTATTTTATAAACCTGGAACTTTCCTTGCATTTGTCTCGAGTCTTGACTTTCGCGAGGTATGCTGAGACAACTTCAGTTTCGTCAACTAGAGTGCCTGCCCACTACTGTCTTGTACGATGGAAAGTCTACCATTCACGATGCCGGCTCAAGTGTGGAAAGCATAAAAAAAAGTATTACTCGTTTGCTCGAAGACTCTCAGTGGGTAAAGAATACCCGCATTTGCCTTGATTAAAGTTGAGCCGTCTGCCCCATGCTGATTGAGATCGCCGGTCCTCCTTTGGCGCTTGTCAAACTCCCCTTTCTTGCTCGTTCACACGTCATCGAGAAATCAGGCGACTAAAATGGCCAAGAGTCCAAGAGTCCAAGACCAGTCTCTGCGGACTATGTGCAACGGTTTTGCCTCCTTTTCACTTCTTTTCATCAAAATAACGGTCATGGCTGCACATATTTTGACATGTGCCAAAGGACATGTCAAATCGCTGTCTCGTGGCATACTGCGTCCCCTGACAAACGTTTTATGTTGCTTACGCCCAGCACGTGGTACCAGGCCGTGCGACAGACCGTGTACCCCTCGCGTTGGGGGAGAACCATGTCCATGAACCGTTCTTCGTTTCCTATCAAGGAAGGAGAACTCCTGTCGGGCAACGTGGTCGGGCATCCAGACGGAAGGGGTCGCGATGCTTTCATCATTTCCGGCACAAATTATATTTCGGCCGCGACAACCGCAGATTATTACGGGAAAAAGTGGTATTGGTAAGACCGTTGTATTGAAAAATGTACTATATATTTGACAGATTCGACCCTCCTTTGGTGCTTCTCCCTGGAATACTGGATCCCAGTTTCAACTTTCCTACTCCAAAAATAGCGAACTGCTCCTTGTAGAAGAATCGCAATTCTCGACTTTCAGGAAATCTGCACTCCGGCTGGCGACCCTCACTCCCATGTCAACGATGTCAGAATCAAATTTCGACGCCAAAAGGCCTATTACGGACCCGTCCTTCTTTTCTCCAAGAGAAATGTACGTTGAAAACCGTACGAGCTACGAGGGGGGCGCGTATTCAGGCAATACAGACGCGGACAGGACCTTTATCTTCAATACTCCCGGAGTAAAGATCCTGATACGAGCTCTTGGTACGGGACGAAAGCTTCAAGGGAGCCGTGAAGAATACTTACGATGGTTGGGCATCAATGCCACGCGCGGAGAAGTCAGCGTAGAACTTAGCTATGAGGTAGAGAATCTTGTCGCGACATATCGCTTTGTGAGTTGACCTCGTATTTCACTTGTGACCTGTCCTTCGGTCAGCATACTCAAGATGCTTCAACTTCTCTGGCGCAGGCTTTCCGCTGATGTCCAATATTCTCATACAGATCAGGGCGGATTGCGTGCGGTTCAAAGAATTAGCCTGGACATGGATCCTCAATCTCGTGACGACAATTTCAAGCTATGCCTTGTTGTCGGGCAGGGATCTGGATACGTCCAGCTATCCTCTCATGTTGGAGTACATTGGGACCTTCCACGACGAAATCAGAAAGCCTAATCCAAACAGGTCAGTGGTTGTGGATCTCAAGGAGAGTATCCAATTCAAGGCGAAGACAAAGCTACGTCACATTAGTGTCATGAGAGCTGCTGCTGCGGAGGCGCTCAAAAATCTGGTCGCTTTTGATAAAATCTTTGAGGCGCACGGTGTCTCGATTCAAAATCATGTTAAATCCTTGACGATGCAGCTGGTCAAGGATGGGAATAATATGGATTCTCTGAAAATGAAGATCAAAGAAGCCCAGGATGATATCAGATATGCGCAGGGTAAAATCGACGAGAGTAAGATTGGTTTCTTGTGTGCGACGGTGCGTCTTAAGACGCATCTAATTCTAGCTCTTCTTTCCGAAAACGGCATGACTGATCCTTCTTGATGCGTGGTTTAGAGAACGAGAAACGTTTGTGTACGCCAAATTACATGTGGGTGTAAGTACGAAACATGGACTGCATCAGAAAAAGGCACACGCTTGGACTCATGGACATTGCGATTAGCCTGCTAACCTGCCGTTAAAAGCTGTCCCATTGGCACTACCATTAGCATCGGAACCGTCGTACAAACCAAAAATGCAAGGGGAAAGTTGCAAGCAGCCATGGAAAAAGTCAGAAAGCTTTTGGACGAATACAGGTCGAGCATGTTGGTAGCATCGCGGCTGCAGATTAACGTGACTTTCATTTCAGTGAGTAGCTCATGAGCCACAAGTGTTGCAAGCAGTACCCAAGGACGACGTCGGATGTCTAGGTGGTAAATGATGAGTAGGGACGAGGGCCACTTTCAGACTCAAACGAAACAGAATCGGGCATGAAAGATTTAAGAAGGGAGAGAGACTCAGGGAGTAGATGAATCATGAATCTAACAATGATACTAGGCTCAAATTCAAGATCTCAGCACAGAGATTGGTCCGCTGGTTGAGACAATCCAGAAACTCCTGGTCAGTTGGAACGACATGGAGACTTATCTCAGGTCACTTCTGAACCTGATCGACTTTGAACCGGAGAGTATCCCGCCCATGTTGCTCACAACAAGCCAACTTCAGGGCATCGTTGATGGATGGAGCAACCTGACGGACCATGGTAAGCGCAAGTACGATTCTCGCTCGCACAGGGTATCTTCTAACCCCGGATTCAGCACTCATATACGTTGGTATTTCATCCCTTAACGAGGAACCCATACCTGAGAATATCCAGGAATATATTGAGCACCTGAAATTGGCCATCGAGTCAGATGGTGCTGGCATGCTTGATGAGCTCGACTGATTTGACAAGGAAGGCAAGGAATGCTCAAGAACGTAGAATATATGTTGATCTAGTCATGACTCAGATAGTAATTGCCACGACAATCTCGCAAGAAAATTTCGTCAGTCCATGTGGTCGGACTAATCAAGTGCACATCTAAGCGTGAGCTGATATGCGCTTTTTGATATGTGGAGATGAGTGAGACGGGCCAACGACCAGATTAAGGCTTTAAAAATTAAGCCAGATCTCTCGCAGTACTTGCAAGATAAGAGAGAACGGAAGAATGAAAGCAGGAGCACAAGATTGACTCATGTCCTGATACACACTCTCACCACCAAACCCCATCCTGTCTTGCTCTCCCAGATGCCCATCTCATTCTGCCGTCTAAAATTGGCTTCTTCCGCATTCACATCCATACTAACGTCATATGATGGCGCAGGAGACGGTAAATGCATGGGGTGCTTTGACCTCTACGCCATCGGGTGAGGGGTTTCCTTGCTAAAAAACGACCAGCGACCAGCTTTCTTAACTGTTTGTTTGCTGAGCCCCGCTTCTGCATAGCTGGTTTGTTTCTCGAAGGAGGCTGTCTCGGGTGCCGGCTGAAGGTAACCGGCCAGTCGACGCGCCAGTTCTTCGTCCGACCATCACCAGAGATCTGCGTTTGAGCCAGTCTGCGTCCCATCGTCGCTTTCGCCTTTCGACTGCCCCCTTTCCCTTTTATCATCGAATTTCTGCTCTTGGCCCGTTGTATCTAATGTCGCTGAATTCGTGGGATCAGACAGGTACCTCCTCTTGTCCCCTGACATCTTGGAATGCCGGTCCACCCGAATCAGCTTGATGAATTGGCTATTGTGGTTCCCCACGGTGTCACTAAGCCGCCAGCTTTCATCAACGGCATCGCTTGGGACGAGTGTTGCCTCCACGAGCGAAGAGGTGGGATGGATGGCAGCGATGGAGTCAAGGAGAGCTTCAACGTGGGGGACCAGTAGGGAGAGTAGCAGGTCATCAAGGCGGTCTTGCGCTGCGGATCGAGCAGCCTATTCTCGACGTAATTGGCCTCGTAGGCCCAAGAGTTGCCCGGAGAAGCGCAATGATGGTGAGGCTGACTCGTCTGCTATGGCAGAGGGCAGAAGAGTGTATGGTGGTGGATGGTCGTGGCATCCTGATGTTGAAGTGAAAATATCTTGCGACATTTTCCAAAGCCGCGAACCGTATGTCGAAGGCTTGCGAGAGCTGTGTTTGTTTTAGGAGAAGAGACGCGGCTGGACATAGGAATGTGTTCTTTGTAGGTGACGAGGGTCAGCTCTGAGACATCAAGTAAGGCTGACTTCTGGAATTGACCAGGGGAGCGGAGATGAAGCACATGTAGCACATGGCCCAAGACGTATCGCAGCGGCGCAGTCGCATGGCTGCTTGGCGACTAGTGTTAGTGAACGGTGGCGCGTCAGCTGAAATTCTGAATGAATAGGGATTGGTTCTGCCCAAAACGTGAAGTCATGATCAAGCAGCCAAGCCATCACCTATTTTTTAATTCAGCACGTGTTGGACGTCTCTTGGAGCTGGCCAATAAAGGGTTAGCCGGATGCGACAACATCAACATACCTAAGGTATGTGGCAATTGCTATCTTCGGTCCGGGGAAGTGGTCTCAAGTCCAAGAACATCACGAAGAAATGTTACAACCCCCGAAGTTAAACGAGTACGTGCCACGGCTGCAAATAAGCGGGCGAGTTCATCGAGGTACTTTCTCCATTGGGTACTGTTGAAGGTAGCCTCTTCAACATCGTGAGTTCACACACCTTGCCAGCAGGATTCCAGGAAGTTCAATGAAGCAAACTCCAAATGCGGGTTGTCGACAAGGTCCAAGGATCCATTGAGTCGACTAGCAACCGCGCCACCGAGCTGAAAGGCGAGGCAGATCAGTCACTGACTCACTATGTATCAGCAGGTCAGTCCCTACGTCAACCTTGCTGGCGATGCAGGCTCTCGGTGGGAGCCGATGATGCCGAGCTGACCCAAGCGGACTTGCTCGTGGGCTTGGTTGGCGCTTGGCGCGTGTAATCTGCAGAGTATTATAAAGTATGCATATAATGATATAAGACGGGGAGGAATGCTCACCGAGCTGTGTTGTGATATATCTGAGAAGGCAACTCACATATCATCAACGTCTTGTCTTTTATACTCGTCGACACTGAAGTGACGTGAAGTCTTCAACGGTCCCGACTTTTTCTTCTTCTTCTGTCCCCCCTTCTTTGTATTCGAAAAATCTTTCAGTCGCGAAACTCCCGCTTCTCGAGTTGAAGCCTTATCATTATCTCCCAGAGTCTCGAGATAGTTGACTCGGCGTCCCTCCCAACAAGCCACTTCAGAAGCAAGTTGCTTCAGAGCTCATCACTGACTTTCTCAACGCTCGTCCACCGCAATGTCGTACAAAATCTCCCGCCCAGATGAGTACCTCGCCGTCACGGGCATGAGCGTTCGCACCGTCAAGATCACCAAAGCATGCTGGGTGTGGCCCCTGCAGCGATGCACGCGCTTCAGCGTCCAGCCGCACGATTATGCCATGGACCTGAGGTCAATGACGCGGGAGAAGCTCTAGTTTGCCCCCCCCGTCGTCTTCACTATTGGACCTGATGTAAACCAGCGCGGTGCCAACGGTGGCCGCTTTGAAGCCCCCCCCCCCCCCCCGAGGCCGAGACAACGGGAAATTGTGAAGACCGCGGCGATGCCTTGATGAAGTACGCCATGCTGCTGGCGCAGTCGGAGAGTGGTAAAACCGACGAGGGCACGCATGTGGCCAGCATTGTCAAGGAAATCATCGAGGGCGAAACGCGGGTGCTGGTGTCCAGCATGACCATGGAGGAGATCTTCACCGAGCGAGAGGTGTTCAACAAGCGTATCTTTCGCAATATTCAGAGCGAATTGGATCAGTTTGGGTATGTATTCTTCATTTGACCTGAGAAAAGATGACCCATATGAAACATACCATCTTGGGCAAATAAAGTGCCATAGCTGACCACCGTCTTACCAGATTGAAGATTTACTTGACATTGTTGTCTTCACGATTCTTGCAGTATTGACTCTTGAGCCTACTGTGGACCCCATTGGGCAGCACCCCCTTCTCCTCCTGATTTATGGAACACTTCTCTTTCCAGCTTGCCACATACCCGAATCTACATCATACCAACTAATCGGTCTTCCCGAGTAGGTCAGAGAGCTCAAAGATGCCTCAGGATCCGTGTATTTTGAGTCTCTGTCCCGTAAAGCCCATGAGGGCGCCACCAACCAAGCCAGGATCGACGTGGCTGCCGCTCCGCTACGCGGCAACGTCGGCGAGGCTCAGCGCAAGGGAGAGCAGGACCGTGAGATTGCCAAGATCAACGCCGAGACGGCAGTGCACATCGAGCGCGCCCAAGCCGAGGCTCAGCTCAACACCCGGCAGACGATGCTGAACAGAGATGTGGACATTGCACGCGTCGAGGCCCAGCGCGCGCTCGAGTCCAAGGACGAGGAGCTGAAGAAGCAAGTCGAGTTGAAGCGTGGAGCGGCCGAAGTCGAACGCCTACGTGCCAAGGACGTCGCCAAGGCCACCATTGCCCGTGAGAGTAAGCAGCAGGCTGCTGATGCGGCTGCCTACCTATGAAGTTGCGGCGGATGCGCGCGCTCGACAAGAAGCGAACCAGCGCATGGCTGACGCCGACGTCTACAAGACGCGTATTGATGACGAAGCCGATAACTACGCTGCTCAGAAGCGCGCTGAGGCACATGCCGTTTCTCAGATCAAGGAGGCAGAGGGTATTACCGCCATGGCTGACGCCTACGCCAAGATGGCGACTGCTTTTGGTGGGCCTGCAGGACTGATTCAGTACATGGTGATCGAGAAGGGCACGTATATCGAGCTAGCCAAGGCCAATGCTGAGACCATTCGTGGTATACAGCCCAAGACTAGTGTCTGGAACACGAGGGCCGGAGGCGGCAGCGGCGGTAACGAGACGGGTGGTGATGCCACTGCTGCTATGCGCAACGTCTACCAGATGCTGCCACCTCTGATGACCACTATTCAGGGGCAGACGGGGATTAATCTTCCCGCGTGGCAGTTTGGAAGGATGAATGCCGGCATGCAGGCTATGAACCACTGAGTCCTGACCAGGACGATCATGTCCATGGGAACGGGTTGATCAAACACTACGAAGGGGCAGCGGCTTGACCAACACGATGAATTGACAAGTTCACACCAAATGGTGAGGAATAGAGCAGTATGTCATTGCTTTTTTAGGTTGGATTTCCAATCGGGCTGTATAGAATAGAGACAGTTGTAGGTTTGTGACTCACCGACTCGTGTGCGGAGCGTTGTAGATGGGTTGGTAAAGGGAGTTAGTTGCATTGATACTGTTGTTTGCTTTACATGAATATTATGATACCCTTTTTTTGATTCTGGGGGTGTTGCCTTACGGACATTCATTCCATCTTGTGTCTAAATTAATTCCGTTTGCTTTCTCACATGGCTCTTTCACGTGATACATTTGCACGGCTGAAATTGAAGAATTGACGAGAATTTCTGCAGATGTGGCCTGGGAAAGATGATTCAGGTGTTTTCTCTATATACAAATTGGTTCCGTCCGGGTTTCAGTCTTCAGAAGCCGCCCTCGAGGCTTGGTTGTTGGACTTGGGGGCCATCGGTGCAATCCCAGTTGCACTTGACGTGAGGATGACTATCCGGACAGGTGCACTCCAAATAAACAATGTGGCTTTTGCAATCTCCCTGAATACAGTCGCCCTTATCATTTAAACAGCCCACGGAGATCCAGAAGAATGGCTGGCAACCCTTGGATGAGCTTGCAACCGCCGTCTTGGCGATTAGGGCCAAGGCAAAGGCGAGGCAGACAGCAGACTTCATGATCTGAAAATGAGATTTAGTAGAGGCGCGATCATTCAGGAAATTGGTCATAATAGTGGCTTCTTACTGTCGAAATGACGGTATCGGGTGTTGATAAAATAAAAGTGGTTGTGAATTTGTTTTTGTCAGGATGAAAGACAAATTTTAGCTATGACGAAGGTTGAGAGTGTGGAAGAATGTATCCAATATATATATCTGTCATCGACAAATGATCACTCATAACTCTCTCTCCTTTATACCAACCGCTGCCTCCTGAAAAGGTTTCCAAGACGGCTTAGATTGACAGGCAATAGAGGAGCCGAACGGGCATTCAGACACAAATGCTTATAGCGCCGACAACGTGAAAAGCCTCTGTCACACATATTCAAGAGAGCTCAGGGTTCATTTTCAAATGCTGGACTAAGATAATACGCCCGAGTCGGGTGACTAGAGTCAGCGGTGAATGCATTACAAACAATAATGGGAGTCGGACAAGTAGCGCAAATGGAAGGCGATTCGGCTTCATTGTCCAAAGTCAAGGTTTCATCACCCAGATATATCATATCTATGTACCTACATAATCATGCATACCTAACACGTGCCACGTAGCATTCCGGCTTAACACCGATGATCATGTTCACCTGCTCCTTCCGAGGACCGAGATCTCGGGGCAAACAATTCCATATCGTATAATCGTTCTGACCCCTGTGAGGATCGGATACTTCTCCCGGCCGGACCAAAAGGTTAGATTGCAGAATACCAAGTTGGTAGGAACTCAGCTTAGTGAGGGATATACAGTGCAGTGCAACGATCAGAGATGTGCAGAGTAGCTGTCACAAGTTACAACTCCTATCGTTCCCTGTCTTTGATGGCCCCTTTGGCTCCTTCCATGCTGCACTTATAAACTGCGTAGGTACTTGCATCTTGTCCTGAAAACTCTTATTCACCAGAAAGGAAAGTATCGTGAAAAAAGTACACGCAGCATACAAGGCAACCCGGAAAATTCTCGCTTCGAGCCTCGAGGCATGGCGTGCGAGAGGCAGTGAGGCACCGATTCTGCCTTGCCATACTATCGGCCGGACTGCAGTCTGCCCCCGACGGAGGCCGGGCATGGGACCTCCCTTGCGCTCCGACCATCGCCGTCAGGTATGATTGCGACTCCATGATTTAGATTATGCGGGAGCTACTGTCCGACTTTCCGACCGACGACCGACGACCGACGACCGACGACTCCTCTTCCACACTGGCAATTTGTTGGGAAAGAGTTGAGATACATATCGAATACCTAGATCTAAGATCTATCTCCATACATGACTTGGGTAGAAGGCTAGGTGTCAGATACATACATACCTACATACCTACATTACTATAATTGTGTTACGCTAGCAAGGGTCGCCGGAGGTCGCTCAGATCTAGTACATACCTATGTACGTCTGCTTTTCCGAACTCCACAAGGGAAGCCCCTAGCTAGCGCAGGGAGGAAAACCCTTATGCCGTGGTGGGAATCCGTCGTCAGACCCTCGAGCCCGTTGCGGTGTCCAATACATAGATTGTGATATATATGTGGTAAGATGCCTGCAGAACAGCAGGCCTCCTTGCCAGGGATTTCGGAAAGCGTTGTGCAGGACAGGAAGAACATAGAACAGAGACGGAAACTAATCTCGTACATGTTCAATGCTTGATAAGCTCTCATTTAGAATCCGTCACGGGACTAGCGTGAAGCGGGAGTTGGGGATCGTCGGGGTTCGTCATTGGTGTGTCATAACTCAAGAGGCTCTCTCCTGTTTCTTCACAAATAGGCCCATCGGCATTTGGAGTAGGTAAGCTGGTCTCGATCTGCTCCCTTCCGGTCTCCCAATCTTCTTCTCTGCGGCGAGGCCTCGGAGGACAAGGATTCTTCGGCTTGTCGTCGATCCCGGGACGGATCGTCAACTCTCTCCGGGTCGTAAAAAGTCATTGTTCGTGATGTGTAAGCTACTCGTGCTTGTTTCCATTGAGTCATCGTAAATGGTTCTCCGGAGTCCACTTGGTACTGGCCCTATCATCCATATCCCGCACGCGGCACGGGGGACATGAAGAGAACAGTAACGCGCACAAATTTCGACGCCTTCGCTTTGATCCTGATTCTCTCAACAACAATAGTAGATATGATTTCTCGAGGAATCGAAACTCAAATACATAAATGACCATAGATTATGCTGAAATAATTCCGACAGCCAATATGGCGACAGTGGCGCATGAATTCGATATGCCGTACAAATAGAAACATCAGTATCTCAACAACGGGAACTGATATGAATTGATTGGAACTTTGAATACATACAAAGATGCCGATGGAGTATTCTGAGAGAGCTCCGAAAGCCAGCGGCTTCCGATGTGCTGCGAGCCTGCGGTAACAAAAAGTGAAATCGTGGCACGAGTACCCGAACCAGCGTTCTCTTGTCGCTCCGCTGAGTGCAGGGCAATCTACATGAGGAAGCTTCGTGTTGTTTACAGTAATTGCGGCCACTGTACATATGTAGGTGCATAATACCTAGGCCCGGTAGGTTGCCTAATGTGCAGCGGGGCCACTGTAGGCCTTAGGTACATATGTACATATGTACCTATGTACCTATGTAACCCTTCAAACTTCAGTGCCAGCCAGCCCTCGGGCCAAGCGCAAATTGCCACAATGACTGTTCGCGGCTCCCAAGCGGGCTGGGCAAGTCAAACGTCTGTCCTACATACAACAGTCAAAGAAGACATATGTATGTCCAGCAGAAAGACAGTCCTCCCTCATCAACGCAAACACGGTCACCCGTGCCGAGGGCGCCGGCCGCACCCACGAATGGAGATTCGCCGTCGTCCCCTCGTCCTCGCAGGCAAGGAAGAGAGACCGCCATTCCACCTACAGCGGAAGTGGAAATGATGGATGCGCCTCCGCAAGGCCCAACCGGCAACCGCTATACGAACACATTGTTCCAGAGTCGCTTCGCAGTGCTCTCTGCTCTCTGAGAATGATGCGACTTCCGGCCCAGGAATGAGTGCGCAAAAGTTCCCAGTGAGAGGAGCGCCAAACACCTAGAGGCGGCGTGGACCAAAGTAGGAAAGGAGTTCGCACAACACATCACATTGCTGCAGAGTAGGCAGCTTTGAGAACGGCATAGACGTGGTAACCGTATAGGTACAGGAGCCATGGGTGATGTACCCGACGAACTCGCAGAACCACTCGGGGAGCATTATACATACGTCCCGGTTGACGCCTTGGTTGCGAGGAGACGAGGCCCAGGGTCATGACCTATTAGAAAGGGCAACAGGCCACTTTACCACCTTTGAATGGTACCGCAACGACCAACAGGGTCGAGATACCTTTTATGGCTGGATGTAAACGGCCACGCCATGCTGTATTGTTAAAGACAGCCTCAGCTACACTGTACTGGATTAGGCCACGGCGCTTGAGCTGCCGATGGGCTGCATCATAGGCCCCCGGGGTGGCAACTCACAGAGACGGACACGTGCTGAATCTCACCTTCTCGAATATTCCGTTCGCATCTACCACGATACGGGAAGATATGCGATGCGACTCAGATCATGAGACCCGCCGCACCATCGTTCCGGGGAGAGGTTCTCCAAACCCCAAAGAACCGACATCCACTAAGGCCCCCGGCGAGGTGGAGTTGTTCTGGAGGCTTACGGAGGATTTCTTCGCGGGTGAAGGCCATGCCCGACCCATCGCATCTCGTGGCGCAACAAGTGGACGATCAGATTCGCCGCTTCCAAGCTGGATGGATTGCCGCTATCGAGGCTGTGGGAAGGCCCTCTTCGGGGGACAGAAGCGCACCCTGGTGGACCAAAGACTCAAGAGTTTCAGGAAGCCTGAGTCGACTGGAAGTTGGCCAGACGAGTATGGAGATGACGTTGCCCGACTCCCCGACTGGCAGTCGGGAAGGATGAATGCCAGCATGCAGGCTATAAACCAGAAAGATCATGTCCATGGGAATAGCTTGATCAAACACTACGAAGGGGCAGCGGCTTGACCAACAAGAAGAATCAGTAGGTTTGCACCAAGCGATTAGGAACAGAGCAGCATGCCATTGTTTTCTTTGATTGGATTTTCAATCGTGCTGTACAGAACAGACTCTAGAGACAGTTGCAGGTCTGTGGATGGCGCTTTGCAATCTTGCAGATGGGTTGGTAAAGGGAGCTGTTTGCACTGATCGTGTTGCTTGCTTTACATGAATATGACGTCGCACGATACCCTTTTCTTTACTCTTTCGGTGTTGTTGTTACGGGCGATCGTTCCAACTTATGTCCAATTTGATTGCTATTCCGAATCCTTTCTCACACTGCTCTTTCACGTGATACAATTGCACGGCTGACATCAAAGAACCAAAGAGTATCTCTGCAGTTGATTCGTAGAACAGAAGGCTGAAGCAAATTGATTTACATAATCGGTTCCGTCCGGGGTTCAGACGCCGCCATTGCTGTTCAGTGGGGGCATTTATAGCCGCACTTGACGTGAGGATAGTCATCCGGGCAGGTACACTGCAAACGCCAAATATGGTCGTCACATTCTCGCTGCAGACAGTTACCGTTGTCATCGACACATCCTGCGCGGTTGAAGGAGAACGGCTGGCAATTCTTGTATGAGTCTGCTACAGCAGTCTGGGCCACTAGGGTCACGGCGAGGGCGAGACAGGCGGAAGACTTCATGGTCTGAAAAATGAGATTCATCATTTAGTAGAGGCGCAATTATTCAGGGGCATGGAAGCAATGATGATTTCTTACTTTCGAAAGAGAGTATCAGGTGACAGTGTTGATAAAGGAGACTAGGACTAAGGAGTGGCTGCGAATTTGCTTGTTTGTGAGGACGAAAGACCAGGATTTGGCGAGTGGAATTATGATGATGGAACTTTGTATGTGTGAAAGAATGTACCCAGTATATATAGAAAAAATGATCAATTTCTCTCCTCCATGCCAACCGCGGTCTCCTGAAAAGGTTTCCAACTTTCTAAGACGATTAGATAGACAGGCAAGGACAATAGAGGAGCCCAAGGGGCATTCAGACAAAACGTGAAAAACCTGTCTCACACAAAGCGAGCTCAGCCTCCCAGGAGTCAGGAACCGTCAGGATTGAACGATTCATTGTCAAATGCTGGACTAAAATTAGACGCTCGGATCATCCGGATCATAACCGAGTCCGAAGTCGAGGGAACTAGAGTCAGCCGTGAATGCACTGCAAATAAAACGTGGCATTCCGGCTTAACACTGATGATCCTGTTCACTTGCTCCTTCTGAAACCTCCAGGCCAGCAAATCTGCATCGTTCTGGCGGCCTGGCCCCTGTGAGGATCGGATCCGGGATGTCCCTGGGCCCTCCCGACCCGATCTGAATCAAAAGGACAGAACAAGGGCTGGTAGGAACTCACCTTATTGAGGGATATAGTGCAGTGCAACGATCAGAACCGTACAGAGGAGTTGCCACAACCCCTATCGTTCCCGTATCCCTATCTTCAGACTTCTATGGCCCTTGTTCCCCTTCCATGCCGCATTTATGAACTGCGTAGGTACCTACTTACATCTTGTCCTGAAAAGCTGTCACACGGGCGATTGACCCGCCCTGGAGACATTCCATCCTGAGTTAGCGAATGCCCCCGGAGTTAGCACTGTGAGCGGTGCATTGAAGCCGCTGGTTCACAAAGCGCCCGCCAATGCATTAGGAGTCGATAGGACGGCGCCAGTGCACTGGAGCCGCTAGACCACAGGCGCTTTCAGCGCATCACTGCTTCGGACTTCCATCGCTTCAGGGCTGTCAGCTCATGCTCCTTGTCACAAAAGCGTAGCCTAACTACCTAAAGCCTATCAAATGCTTCGTCTTGTTCACCAGAAAAGAAAATGTTGTGCAAAAGGAAGAACATGGTATTGGTATACGCAGCATACAAGGCAACTCAGACAATTCTCGCTTTGGGGCATGGCGTGCGGCAGGCACCGAATCTGCCACTGGCAATTCCTCGAGGACGAGTTGAGATGTAAGAATGGCTAGAATGCCTTTTTTTCTCAACCTACGGGCGGCACACTGAGCACAGCAAGGTACAGGGCACACATATCGACTGATGGCCACTATTCAGGAGCAGACGGGGATTACTCTGCCTGAGTGGCAGTTTGGAAGGATGAATGCCGGCATGCAGGCTATGGGCCAGGACGATCATCATGATCCGGATCATGTACATGGAAACGGGATGATCAAACAGTGACAAACACGTTACACCACCAAGGGGCGGTGGCTCGACCAACACGATGAATTAACAAGTTTACACAAAATGATGAGGAATAGAGCAACATGCCATTGGTTTTTTTTTGTTCTGATTGGATTTTCAATCAGGCTGTATAGAAGTATAGAATAGAGATACATAGTTGCAGGTTTGTGAGTGGCGCGTTGGAGATGGATTCCGATTGGTCAAAGGAGTTACTATTAGTTGCCGTTGTTTCCTTCACATTCATTATTAATATATCCTTTTCTTGATTATTCCGCCGTTACTATTACGGACATGAATTCCATGTTGTGTTTAAATCAATTGCGATTGCTATTTGCTTTCTCACACGACTCTTTCACGCGATACGATGGCACGGCTGAAATTGAAGAATCAACGAGAATTTCTCCAGAGGTGGCCTAGAAAAGATGATTCGGGTATTTTCTTTATAAGGTAGGTATACAAATCGGTTTCGTCCGGGTTTCAGAAGTCGCCGATGCTGCTCAGTTGGGGCATTGCCAGGCGCACTTGACGTGGGGATAGTCATCCGGACAGATACACGACAAATAAAAAAAGAAATCTTCGCAAAATGCCTGCTGACATTCACCGTTGTCATTGAAACAGCTCGCGAACCTCCAGAACAATGGCTGGCAAGTCTTGGATGTGTCTGCGACTGCAGTCTGGGCGATTAGGGCCACGGCGAGGGCGAGGCAGGCAGCAGACTTCATAGTCGACATCGTCTGAAAATGAGATCAGTAGAGGCGCGATCATTCAGGAACTTGGTACCAATAGGGAATTCTTACTGTCGAAAGAGAAGAGTATCGGGTGTTTGTAAAAAGCTGGCTGTGAGTTTGCTTTTGTCAGGACGAAAGACGAATATTTCACCAGCAGTGGAACTAAGGCGATGAAGCTTGAATATGTGGAAGAATGTACCCAAATTGCGCAATATATATCTATCATCGGCAAATGGTGAATGTCTCTCCTTCAAGCCAACCGCTGTCTCTTGAAAAGGTTTACAGAACGGAATCGATAAACAGGCAATAGAAGAGCCGAACGGCTTTCAGACACAGGGTCATAACCGACTCCGACCGAGTCGAGTGACTATAGTCAGAATTCAGCCGTGAATACACTACAGATAAAACGCAGTATTCCGGCTTAATACTGATGATCCTGTTCACTTGCTCCTTCTGAAACCTCCAGGCCAGCAATTCCGTATCGCTCTAACTTCTGGCCTCTGTGAGGATCAATTCCCCTCCCAACCCGATCAAAAGGACAGAATACTAAGGTGGTAGGATCGGCATATATAGTTCAGTGCAACGACCAGAGCTGTGAGCAGCCGTCACAAGTGAACAACCCCTATCGTTCTCTTTCTTTTATGGCCCATTTTTCCCCTCCCATGCCGCATTTGTGAACTGCGTGGGTATTTTCATCTTGTCCCGAGAAGCATATCCTAATTAGGTTAGCCTATCAGATGCTTCGTCTTGTTCATCAGAAAAGAAAATGTTGTGCAAAGGGATACGCAACATACAAGGCAACTCAGACGATTCTCGCTTTGAGGCATGGCGTGCGGCAGGCACCGCTTCTGCCACTGGCAATTCCTCGAGATTCGAGGACGTCGGACGAATTGAGATGTAAGAATTTCTTTTTCATCAATCTCCGGGACGCACAGCAAGGTATAGGGCATACAAATCGAACACCTAGATCTAAGATCCATTACCATACGTTACCTGGGTATACATACCTACATTACTGTATTACGTACTAGAATGCCGTGCCGCGAAGCTGTGACAGGACGCGCCCAAAGATAGGCAAAATGGTGAGCCCTGCACCCCCTTGTTTCAGAGTTCCAAAGCATGTTGTTCTGAATTATAGAACGGGGCTGTCGTGATGTACGGCGAGAATAGTGCTCATGGTGACAAAACACGAAACAGTGGCAAAAGTACGGACTCACGGAGTACCCAGACAGCACCTATATTGTAATCCGTAGCTCGGGATATCGCTCTATGGCCCCGGCTTCGGCCCCCGAGATGCGGTCGACTGCAGCACTCCGTAGGTAATATGTATTTCTGGAAGCCAAAGCCCTGGACTCGAGTGTTGGGATGAACTCTTTCTGCTACATTGAACATGAGTGAAATCTGCAGGCCATATTGTTAGGTTTGAGAACGGTACCTTTTTCCTTCCAGAATCCCTTGGGCCTCTTCCTGTAGACATTGCGTTGCATGCTGACAATGGGCATATAACGTCGCGTAGGTCAAGTCATACTGCTTGAGCTCAAGATTATGTTTGTCTGCAATGACCATGAGCATGCGGAAAGATAGACTTTCTGGTCTTTGCTGCACATGTATCTTGTGAGGAGATGAGTATTTGCACATCTCCATGCACAACCAGGTGCCGGTTTGCACCTGATAAAGGAACGAGCTTGTTCCAACATGTAGGCGTTACACTCACATACAGCCCGAGATGCATGGACGAGAGAAGACCCCTGTCCTTGATTGCAACTGATGATGGCTTGGTAGATATATGCGCACATTATGCTTTTTTGAACGGCTCGTCCATTGGTGTCGTAGATGTGCACCGCTTGTGATTTGAAGCCACATTTCAAGAAGAGATTGGGAAGCCCGGTGCTCTTTCTACATCCGGGCCCTAAGGGTTCCCTAAGGGTTCAACATCACAGCTGCAGTTAGGGAAACTCCGCCCGCCATGAATTCGCCCCCACCAATGTATGCTGCAAGTTGTTGGTCCAAACAACGGCAACGGCATACATATTGTACATCGTTACCTTACTCAATATCATCCCGTCTGTCCGCCATCTACCGCTCTACCGCCTCTGGTGGCTTGTTTCTGTAGTCTCGTTCGTTCCTGGCAATCCCTCTCAGTTCTTGGTTGATATGTTGGATGACAGCGTTTTCCCCTATCGAGCGAAATATTATACATACTAACCATGCACATGCTGTACACAGATACATCACATCCACTAACTTCACGATGGCTGCGGCTCTTCATTTTGCATCGCCGCCACTTGCTGTACGCGCCGAAAACGTCTAGCAGGCAAAGGTCCTATACGGCGATACAACCCTACCAGCGCAAGAACGCTTGCGCTCGGCATGATCCGCCACCAGCTACCAATAACCTCATTTTCTCTGCTCAGCTGCCACGGATGCCGTCGTTGGCCCGATCTTCGTCTTCACGTGGCTTAAGATCGCGAAGTCATGTCAGACATTCAACTTCCTTCGAAGACGAGTCGACCTATACCTCGTCCACGCCATGATTGCATGCGTCTTCGCCAGAGTCCGTAGAAACCAGCAGGGATGGAGGAACGTCCGCTGGAGGGAACACAGATTCGGCGATTAGAGAGGACGGCCTGTCACGGCGGACCGGAAAAAATACAATGTCTCCGATGGTCAAGGTCGCTGAGAAGTCGGTCTGTACAAACCATCGATCTTTCGCAGCTACAACGTTTGAAACAGCGGCTTTCGAGATGCTCGAGTGACTCACGCCGCAAGGGTTGCAGGCCACGTTTGAAAAGTTTTCAGATCCTCGCAATCTTGCCAGGCTGCTAAACCAGACTCAGAGATGAAGGCTGAAGCCTCTGAGGTTTCAGATGCGGTTTCTTTCTCCTGATCCATCCTCGTCGAAGAAGCCCAAGCCTACGAAATGGTTGTTTTCGTCTAAATTGACGCATTCATTGCCTACCCCATCATCTGATGTTGAGCCAAGCCCTCAACTAGCATCAGAAACAGTGCGTCCTAACGAATATTTGGTTTCGACACGGGATCCTGCGCGGTGCGAAAGAAACCCTCAGAATACTGTGAGGAGCTCGACTACTCCAAAATCACAGAGAAAATCATTTGTCGAAGCCGTTGCGCTATCTGCCACTGTCGATATAACCAGACCCTTGAAGACCAGTAATTTCCGCGGGGAAAAGGAGTCATGAGTGTCCAAATTAAGTAACGGGGTCGTAAGCTTCGCGTTTCCAGAAATACCGCTGAAGCCAGCTTTCTTTGAGAATGTGCCTTGCCTTTCGCCGCCACCCGTCAATGGAGTCGATCCACTCTTCTTGACGTCAGAGAATCGTTCGGACCACGGCACCGTTTCTTCTCCCAAGAGCCGCAAGATCAAGTCAAGTGAAGAGCACCAGGGCAAGAGCACGGCGCAAGTAGATTTGCCATGGATAGACTATCCTCTACCGCAGGCTTTGTCTCAGCTGAACGTAGAATTGATAGATTTCATCTGCGACGTGTTTCAGGAAAGATCGCTCCAATCAGGTGGACTGGTGGACTTCCTTGGCCCGACTACCATGTCTGAAGTCCATCCAAAGTCACATAAGTCTGTGAAGAGGCTGGTGAGAACAGCCAAACCAGACAATGCCGCAGCCAGTTCCAGTACGAGTGCTCAATGGAAGGCCTTCAACGAACAAACACTTTTCGGCGTGAAGAGTGATCCACGTGCTTTAGTGAACTCTTTCACCAAAGATGGCAAGCTCTATGACTCTCAGACTTTGTGGTATTGTCTACTGCGAATAACATGTGCAGCTCCCAGCATTGTGCTTCACAGTCTCTGACTCGCAGCCAAAAGTCTGTTCGTGCCTCCTCAGTCTCTGAAATCCGGATGACTGCCATGTACGGGATGGTCCGGCAACGAGCCTGGGCTCTCGAATTTCGGAAATTTCAGGCAGGTTGCGTCATGTCGATATCTTTGCATGCTCTTGTAGCAGCTGTGTCTTGTGCCACGGACTCCAAAACGCTATACAACATGTCTCAACACTACGAAGGGGCAGTGGCTTGACCAACACGATGAATTGATAAGTTTACGCCAAACGATGGGGAATAGAGCAGCCTGTATAGAAAAAAGATAGTTGCAGGTTTGTGAGTGGCGCGTTGGAGATGGACTGGTAAAGGGAGTTAGTTGCATTGATGCCGTTATTTGCTTTACATGAATATCACGATACCCTCTTCTTGATTCTTTGGGCGTTGCCGTTACGGATGTTTATTCCATCTCTTGTCTAAACTAATTGCGTTTGCTTTCTCACATGGTCTTTCACGTAATACAATTGTACGGCTAAAATTGAAGAATCAACGAGAACTTCTGCTGATGTGGCCTGGAAAGAATGATTCAGGTATTTCCTCTACATATGTATGCAAATCGGTTCCGTCCAGGTTTCAGGAGCCGCCGTTGCTCTTGGGGCATTTCCAGGCGCACTTGACGTGGGGATAGTCATCCGGACAGACACACGTCAAATAAAAAACGTGGCTTTCGCAATCTCGCTGCTGACAGTCGCCCTTGTCATTGAAACAGCCCGCGTACTTCCAGAACAATGGCTGGCAACTCTTGGATGAGCTTGCGACCGCAGTCTGGGCGATTAAGGCCACGGAAAAGGCGAGGCAGGCAGCAGGCTTCATGGTCTGAAGAATGAGGTTTAGTAGAGGCGCGATATTAGGAACTAGGTAACAATAGTGACTTCTTTATCTTACTGTCGATTTTCGAAAGAGGGGGGTATCGGGTGTTTATAAAAAGGTGGCTGTGAATATGTCAGGACGAAAGACAAGTTTTTCGCGAGCAGTGGAATCGATGATGAAGCTTGAAAGTGTGAAAAAATGTACCCAATATCACTTTCTCTCCTTCATGCCAAGTTGGCCAATCGCTGTCTCCTGAAAAGGGTTTTCAAGATGGAGTAGAGAGACAGGCAATTGCCAACCGAGGAGCCAAACGGGCATTTAGACACAAATACTTATAGCGCCGATAACGTGAAATGCCTCGCTACCAACGTATTCAAGTGAGCTCGGGGTTCATTGTCAAATGCTGGACTACTAAGATTACACGCTCGGGTCATGACCGAGCCGAGTGACAACTAACTAAAGTCAGTCGTGAATGCATTACGAATAATAACGTGGAATTCCGGCTTAACACTGATGATCCTGTTCACTTTCTCCTTCTGAAACCTTTAGGCCAGCAATTCCATCGTCCCAACTTCTGGCCCCTGTGAAGATCGGAATCCGGATACCCTTCCAGGCTCCGGGCCTTCCCGATCCGACCAAAGCTCCAAAAGGACAGAACACTAAACCGCCAACTGGTAGACCGTAGGAACTCTGCCTAGTGAGGGGTAATAGTGCACAACGATCAGAGATTTACAGAGTAGCTGTCACAAGTTACAATTCCTATCGTTCCCTGTCTTTGATGGCCGCCGCCCATTTGGCTAGCCTCCTTCCATGCTGTACTTATAAACTGCGTAGGTACTTGCATCTTGTCCTGAAAAAGCGTAGCCTAACTAGGCCTACCAGATGCTTCATCTTGTTCACGAGAAAAGAAAATGTTGTGCAAAGGGAAGAACATGGTGCACGCAGCATACAAGGCAACCCAGACAATTTGTCGCTTTGAAGCATGGCGTGCGGCAGGCACCGATTTTGTCACTGGCAATTCGTCGAGGACGAGTTGAGAACTTGAGATGTAAGAATGCTTTTTTCATCAACCTCCGGGCAGCACAGCAAGGTGTAGGTAGGTCATATGCGAGCAGCGAAACCGTGACACCAGTACGGTCCCGGGTCCACGAAGTACCCGGACAACGTTCTCCGGTGAGGAGTGTGCAAGGCTCCAGACCTTCAGCTTACCTATATTACAGGTTGTACATAGATACTATACCTATGACTATGTTGTAATCCCGGCCCAAGGGCCAATTCGTGGCTCGGGAAAACACTCTGGGTAGTACATAGGGTCCTGACCCCGGACCCGGGACCCCGAGATACGGCCGACTACAGCACTCCGTAAGCTCTTCAGGAGCAGACGGGGATTACTCTGCCCGAGTGGCACTGTGGCAGTTTGGATAATGAATGCCGGCATGCCCGTATGAACGAGGACGATCATGTCCATGGGAATCGGGATTCGATGGGAACGGGTTGACCAACATGATAAACTGATAAGTTTACACCAAATGATGAGGAACAGTGCAGCATGTTATTTTTTTTGGTTAGATTTTCAATATTGCTGCATGGCTTATGTAAACTCCGGAGACAGTTGCATTGCACTGATCGTATTGCTTGCTTTGCATGAATATCACGATACCCTTTTCTTTGATTCCTTCGGTTTTGTTGTTACGGGCAATCGTTCCATCGTGATTCTTGTTTCCAAGTTAATTGCTATTCCTGTCTCACACGGCTCTTTCACGTGATATAATTATACGGCTGGAACAAAGAACCAACGGGTATCTCTGCAGTTGATTCGTTGAAAAGAAGGCTGAGGCAAATTGATTATATAACACATGTAATCGGTTCCGTTCGGGTTCAGAAGGCGCCATTGCTGTTGGGGGGGCATTTAAAGCCGCACTTGACGTGAGGATAGTCGTCCGGACAGGTACACTGCAAACGCCAAATTTGGTCGTCACAGTCTCGCTGCTGACAGCCACCGATATCATTGACACATCCCACGCGGTTCAAGGAGAACGGTTGGCAATTTTTGACCGACTCTGCTACAGCAGTCTGGGCCACTAGGGCCACGGCGAGGGCGAGGCAGGCGGAAGACTTCATGGCCTGAAAAATGGAATTTAGTAGAGGCGCGTTCATTCAGGGGCATGGAAGCAATGATGGTTTCTTACTGTCGAAAGAGAGTATCGGGTGTTGATAAAGGAGTGACTGTGAATTTGCTTTGTGAGGCCAAAAAGGAAGGGTTGAATATGTAGAGTTGAAATGACGAAGACAGTACGTATGTCACGGAGAATGTGCCCAGTATATGTATCTTGTTTAAATTAGTCTAGTCAGGCGTTCAGCATGTATTTACCGGTCGAATATACGGAGTAATCAATTTCTCTCCTTCATGCCAACCGCTGTTTCTAAGAAGGGGTTTGAAGCCGGATAAACAGCAATAGAGGAGTCGCACGGGCATTCAGACTACGAATGCCTAATTAGCGCCGACAATGTGAAAGGCCGCAGGCGTCTGTCTCACATGGTCAACCGAGCTCAGGGTTCATTGCCAATTGCCGGACTGAGATGGCACGCTCGGGTCGCGCCGCATAACGCGAGTCGAAGTGACTTTGTGAGTGACGAGTCAGTCGTGATACAAATGATTTTGAATCAAGTGCACACTCATGGCGCAAATGGAGGGCGATTCAGCTTCGTTGCCAATGTTTCATATCATTCAGGGGCCAGATAAAGGTTCAATAATAATGCCACGGCCCGCGGGTCCTGTACTCCTGTTCACTTGTTGCTCTGTTGCTCCGTCTGAAATCCCTGATTCCCTAGGGCCGGCAAATTGCAATTGCAATGTCATGTCGCGTCGTCCGAACTCCGAGTCCTGACCCGTTTATTGAATATTCCACATCTTTTGTGGCTCTCTTCTTGAACCCCGAGTATGCAATTTCCGAAGAACAAACCCACCCGAGAAAAAATTCCAGCTACAAAAAGCCCCAGCCAACATCCAAAATGTTTTCCTTCCTCGGTTTTTTAAACCTCCGCATTATGGTTCCCACAACTCATCGTTAAGGTCAATGCACCTGCTTTTCATCCGTCATGCTGAGAGTGTCGACAACGTTGCCGGCCTGTATGGTGGCTCTCGTGACGCTGCTTTAACAGCTCATGGGGTGCTGCAGACAAGGCGTCTAGCAGCAGACCTTCTGGGAGCTGGGCTCGACATTCGCCATGTCCTGTCATCGCCCCTGCAACGTGCTGCAAAGACTGCCAAGGCCATATGTGACGCGTTCAACGATGCCAGTCTTGATGCGAATGGCCACGTACTGACCGCCACTCATGTCCCTGAGCTTCGAGAGAAGCATTTCGGGAACTGGGAGGGTGTTCAATACGCTCCTGCAGCGTCTGCTGTGCCGCGTCCGTCGCAGACAGGTGCCGAGACTCCAGATGAGATGAGGATAAGGGCGACGGTCTTTTTAGATCGGCATCTTTGGCCCATCATCGTGCAGACGCTGGATCCCGACTCCGAAAAGACTTGTGTTGTGGTGGTGAGCCATGGCATTATGCTCGGCTTTCTGACTCAGACATTGGCCAGCAAGCTGGCTCGCATCTCCTCTGCGGGCTTGGGTGTTGCGCAGTTGTCTTCTCACAGAACAAGTTGGAGCAATACCGGGTTCTTGGACATGAACTTGTCTAGGAAACCTGTCACTTCATCTGCGATGGTTCAAGATCTCGGGCCTTGGTCCTCTCTCAACAGCAGCGTCTCTTCAACTAACTGCACCAAACATCTTGCTCGTCTACGCAAGACGCGCGGCGGAATCGGCAGCGCCGCCCATGACGAGCGGCAAAAGACACTGGAAAACTTTTTCACTTCCTCTTCCCGTAAGCGGAAAGCAGACGACTCGAAGAGCTAACTTCACACGCAAGGTAAATATCTTCTCTCCCTAGTCCCGATACATCAGCACCCCCACACTACCCTTCCCAACAAGTGCCAAGTGTCTCGTACACTTCTCTATGATGAAAAAGCAATTATTCACAGACCTGTTCTGAATTACAATGTGGAATCGACTTGTTCAACCGCTGTCTGAAACGCACTTACCTGTTCCTGCTACTCATATACATTTAAATTTGGCAATGAGACTGTCTACTGACACTTTATCGCTCAGGTTAGGCACATGGTTGAAAGATATTCGAGGACCGTAGACGAAATTCTGCGATTGTGCTATCTCGTTACTAGAACTCAATAGATCTTAAAATGCCTTCTTGCATAAACAGATATCAGAAATAAAGTCTATAATACCACATCAATGATTCGCTCCTTTCTCTCCCTGTGCGTGACGATTTGTGTCAGTATGAGGTATGGATTGATTATGCATGACCAAACACATTTGCAGGTACATAGACCATTGAACCCATAAACATTTCGCGGCACACAATGACATCGACGATTCGACATGATCCTTCGACGCTACACATCTGTGCTGTTCTCATCCGTACTGGTAAAAATTCTATGTACTCGCCGACTCACAGCCTGGCCGACGTTACGATCCGTCAGCGCCCCGTCTTTATTCGCAACCTTCTTCACTTCCGCAAGTGTCTCCGGGCCTCCCTCTTCCAGCCCATGCACCAATTCGGTCACCGTCTTGAACACGCCCGCCACGCCATGCGCAATGGGACCAGTAATGCGTACAATTTCTTGTAGCATGCGTAGATACGTGCTTTGCGCATCATCTCCAGTGCGTACCTGCCCGCTTTCCATGCAAAATCCAGCCACCGAGGTGGCCTGATCTCTTTGTTTCCTGTACGGAATCGTGGAGATGTGTTGCGTGAAGTTGATGACCCATTTCGCGGTGTCTATAGTCACAGCTGTATGGTGGAGTAGTATACCGTGCTCGACTTGGAGAGAGAGCATGGCATCTTCAATGATGTCTTCTGAGATATATTCGGCGGCGGCAGCAGCGCGCGCTTTTGATGGCCTCGATGATGATGCCGCTGCTGCTGCTGATACATCGTCAGCAGCTCGGACGCCCGAAGTGAACTTTCGATTGCGAATACTGCGATTCTTGCGAGACCAGGCCGTCAAGCCCTGCAGAAGAAAGATGAGCTTTTTACGCCCATTCTGGCGTTGAAGCTCAGAAACACGTTCAGGTAGGGCACCTTGGAGCGCCAGGGATACAAACTCCTCGGCTACGAATATGACCAGAGCGATTTCTTCCTGAACGATGCGTTGGGGAATGGGCTCCCATCGGCCCATGTCTTGATTGAATTTCGATATCACCTTGCGTCGCCACTTGATCATGCTGTGATTGGGGCAACTCCAGGTAGTATGCTCAACTCCCAAGCCCTGCAGCATTTGTGCTATCTGTATTTGGAGTCCGGCATCTAAGCCAGACGGCAAGTCGACGATCATTTCGGGCGTGGACACCTTCTTATCTGTGCGAAGCTTGTTGACTTCTGCTAATGCCGCAAGACGATGCTTCTCTACCATTTTTTCGGCCTTGAGCTGCTCTCTCTCCCGCCGTTTGTTCTCTTTTTCGGCTTCACGTTCGGCGGCGGTCTGTTTCGGTCTCGTAGTCGTAGTTGTAGTCTTCTTCGGAGCACGCGTCTTCTTTGGTGCCTTGTGACTGGACCATGTAGTATCGCTCTGCGTGCGTCGCATCGGAGACCGCACTCGTTGCTTCGTCAGATCCATATCCATTATAGATGGTAGCTCGTCATCGCTGGATTTGGAAGAAGCTTCCGAGGAATCGTCGATACATATTAAAACATCATTTGTGCCGGCTGCCCGCGCTGGTGAAGATGGACCGTCTGTGAACGGATCTGATTCGCATCCCTGCTTCGGCTGTGCATTAGGTCTTTTGGCCAGGCCTGGCCTGCATGGCTTTGAAATGTTTGCTAGGTCTTGCGCCTTCGAGGACCGCGTCGGGGATGAGCTCATGAAAGGATCAAAAGACACTGCCCTCCTGGCCGTCGACTGCTTCACCGGTTGTCTGGGAGTTTCAAACGGATCCGACAGAAAAGGGTCATCGTGTTCGACTTGAATGACCTTCCGTGCGGGTTCAGGCGTGCGGGATCTCGATTTTGGTTGTGTCTCTCCCAACGAGCTTGTGAACGTGATGGGCTCCGGCTCACGCCGCTTTGGAGGCGGCCGTTGATTATACGTCAATGGCGGAAGCTTTGGCACTGATGCCGATCGATGGCTAGCTGATAGGTCAAAGGGTGCCCTATGTCCGGCTTCGGCACCAGGAATCTTTCTACGCTTCGGTTGGGGTTCATCAAGCAGATCGAATGCGCTGTCGTTAATCTCATCGAAGTCGCTCCAATTCATTTCTATGCCTGTGCACGTCGAAGACCGCTTTTGAGTTGTCAAATTCATGACGCCTTCATTGGCCGAAGACTTGGGTCTTGTGTCAGACTCATGGCCGAGGCCAGCAACGCTGGGCACAGAAGAAGCAGCTTGTAGCTGCCGTGGTGGTGGTGATAAAGCCGGTGATGCACCTTTGGGGGGAGAAGGACTCGAAGAGATCAGATCAATTACGATTGGCGCCATTGTGAAACGCAACGCCGATATGTATCGAGATTTGAATGTCAAGTGGAAACCACAATGTTTATCATAGCGACGCGTCGCAGGAAGCAGGCGTCACGAACTGGTCACGTTCGTCACGTGACTGATTACCGCAAACTTGGCTCTGCCACTTTGCTCTCGCAACCTATGGCCTGAGGCTAGACAACATTCGAGTTTAACCCAAAAAAAGCAACTTGAGGTTGCCTAATTAAGGTGGTTTTCCAACGGCACGGGTGACGACAGAACTGTTACTCTCGCGTAAAGGGGACCTTGACTTTAGTTGCCCTAGCACTGGTTGCTGCCTAACAAAAAAAGAAACTAAATAACATCAAAGCAAACCTCTAGAATCTGAATATCCCCCTACGTATTAGTGTCATCTGTAAGGACAGCACCTACTGTAGCTCATATTCTGAGAGACTACAGAGCATTCTCATTTGACAAATGCGGGTTATCTGTTGTTATTAAGCCGCGTCAATAACAAGCTAGGCGTTGATTCTCTAGACTCCGAGTCTCAATACAGGACAGCTTTGTACGCTTCTCAGCTCTGAGAATTTACTTTGTCCAATTTTCATATGAGCCCAATATACAAGAACTTGTCATTTTCGAAACGTGTGAACGCACGAGCTCTATCCGCTTGTCTACTTCTGCTCTTGGAGCTCCAGATGGAATGAGCGGATGATGGAGTCAGTGTCGTCGATGGCGAGGGGTCGAATATCTGCCATCTGCTTGATCTTGGCAGTACTGTTGCACGATCTGTCAGTAAGATCAACTAGAAGGGGTATCGGGATACATACACCTCCTTAACCTGCGCGTCGCTCATGGCAAGACCCAGCTGCTCGACTCGGCTCTTGATGGCGTTCCAGCCAGTCAGTCGGCTAGCGAAACTGTGGAATGTTAGTTAGGGCTCCAAGCAAAGAGAAGTGGTCTGTGGGACAGGGGTCAAGTTGCATCAGTGGCATTTCCAGGCAGTGTTGACTTTGAGCATCGCTGGCAAAGTGATAGGAACGGCCTGTATAGGACTACTGCTGCTGGCATCTGCTGCTGGTATGCAATCATCTTGCCACTTGCGTATCGACTTACTGAACGTCTATATGAAGTTAGCACCATGGTCCATTGCATCCAGTAACGAAGTACTTACATCGGTTAAGCCCGTAGTCCTCAGGGGACAAAATCTCGTATCTTTGGAAAGTCAGTCATATTTCTTTCAACAAGATGGTGGTAGACCACGGCTCACGTTGACGGGTTGGCAAGAATGGCCTTGGCATGAATTCCAGCCTGTGACGAGTTAGCGATTATTCTTCCTGCATGCCACAAGTCTTAGTAGTACCTTATGAGTGAACGCGCACTGCGTGGACCTAAAGTTAGCAACTAGGAAAAGGATTCAAAATTCAGCACGGTAGAATATGCTTACGAAACCTAATATATCAAGCGTTGTTAGCATGTCTACGAATCAGTTGTGGAGAAATATGTGATGACGAAGTATGAAGCACGGTGCAGAGATAACGAGAATGTGCCCCGTGAAAAGCCACAAGATACTTACCAGTAATGGGATTGTTGAATGGGATGTTCTATCATCAAATTAGTTCGTCAAGACCCTCGATGATCGTTTTCAGAATAGCTAGCTAAGCCATGATCGAGCAATAACTCATCAAGCCGGCCATTTATAGGACGTTAACTCACGATTTGAACAGCATCCGCCACCATGTCCTCGATCTCCTTAATCTTGTGGAGCTTGTATCGGCTCATGACGTATTCACGGCTTCCGACCATCATGCGGGCCATGAGACCACCGAGAGAAGTGATACCGTTTCTCTCACCCTGTTTTGCATTAGTGCTTAGCATTCTAGGGAGTTATGGAGGTTCAGACTTACGATTCCAAGCACACTTGTGTCAATGTCTAGACGAGATAGGTAAGCAGTCATCCACAATGCTCCGAATTCAGAATTGGGTAACTAACGCGTCGCGCCAGCTTCAAGCGCAGCATGGCTGTTTGCAATGGCACCTGGTAAAGTTAACAACAGTCTCATGGTATAGGACGTCCAGCGAGATTCTCTGAAGTTCCATCGAGAACCTGAACTTACAGCCCGTGTCATTGTGCAAGTGCACTTCGATGTCGCACGACACAACCCCTCGAAGCGTACGTACAAGGTCGTACACTTGACGAGGAGTTGCGCATCCGACGGTGTCGGCCACACCTGATAGGTATAAGTACGAAGTGCAAAGAATCTTCAGAAGGTTTGAGAAACTGACCGACGCGATTGACACCGACGCGCTAAACACTGACATTAGTTATACATCTTCACAATTCGAGGAAAGGGTGACGTACATCGACGGCGCGATACAGTTGAAGGAGATCCACGAGGTCGGACTACCGAGAAGTTTAGCATTAGTTGTGGCACTGCCGCTGCGCCTCTCCCTCTGTACATTTTTGGGGCGGTAGTAGATGCGAGTTCGTGTTATTTGAGCTTACTCTAAAGCTATCCTCTGATGAGAAGCGGACTTCGACACCTCGGCTACAACACGGTTAGCTGAGTAGCAGTAAATTAATCAGCCTGGTGCATACCTTTTAACATAGTTAATGACCTCGATGGCAGCCTTCTCGATCGCCACCATGTCCTTTCCGTGAGAGTGCTCTCTCAAGAAGCTCGACGTGCCGATGACCAGATCGACTCCATCCACTATGAAAGCGTCAGAATTGAAATATAGGAAAACAGAATCCGCAACTGATCGTGGACTCACCGCCGGTATCACAAGCAATTCTGGCATCCTATGGAATGGTTAAGCGACAAAATTTTGGCATATCCGGGGATTTTCAGCAGAGAATGTACCTCCATTGTACAGCGGACATCTACACACTGTTAGCAAAACTTACTCCATTACTATCGCAGGGGCTTTAGAGCATACGTGTGAGAATCTTGCTCTTGAGACCGAGCTTGCAGATGGCCTCGCAGTCCTCTCGTGATTGCTGAGCAATTTTAGCATCAACCGGTCATCCAAAGAACCTCTGGGTCAGCATACTTGCGAAGCGACAGGGCTGGTCAATTCGATATATTCGACGCCGAAATCAGACAATGCAGTCGCACTGCTCATATTAGAATTCGAGTTACAATAGGCGATGGTTTACTGAGGGTTCGTACATCTTGATCTTGGTCTCTGTTGTCGCGCCACACCGTTAGTAACGCGCATGCGCAATTGGCGCAACAATGCAACAGGAGCTCACCTGTGTCAAAGAAAGCATTGGCAAATTGTTCTCCCTCTCTCAGAGTGCTCTCGATAATCTTGAAGTTTGCCGTGTTCGAAAGGAAGTCGCCGACAGACTCGTATGGCGTTCGCTTGTGCAAGGGCTTATCGGCAGAGGCGGCATTGCCGTTGACTGCAGTTCTATCGCCGCACATGATGACGGTTTTTCGGTGGTAGGGCGTTTGAAAGTTCTTCGTAACGCTTCAATTGGGTTATAGCAGATTGGGAAGGGAGCCGGCCTTTATCTCTTCTTTTGTTTTGATTTTTGGAAAAAAAAGTGTGAATCTCCACGATGGCGATTCGATGCGGCACATGGATGAAAAGTTAGCGGGGTTCGACCCGGGGTGGGAGTCAAGAGCCAATTGGGACGATCCGATGACGGAGCCGTGTGACGCGGGGCAACGGTTCATGGTAGAAAAACTCTGTTGCTGATGACGCAGGTCTCGAGCCCAGGAACATGAATTATCCCCGCAAAGGCCTCCGGTTTGCAACAATTTCACATAAATAGGCTAATTAGTAAGTTAACAGCCTACAGCCTACAGGTATGTATATGTACTCCGTACAGACCACAGTATGTACGTAACTACCTGCCTAGTGCCACTGTGCCGCGATGGCGCAAGCAGCATCGGAGCCGAGCAACCATCGAGACGCTTGCAGCGGTACTACTCGACGCACAATCTTTCTTCTACAGTACGAAAACGAAACGCCCGTCCGCTGTGAACTCGCGAGATTCTTTCAGTACACATTTCCGACTCTTGGCAGGAAAATCCGCGCCGCCTCGATGTTAAATGTGATGCCGCAGCGAAACCTTCAACAAGGTCTGAGCTCGTTTCGAACAGCAACTGAGGTTATCGGGCGAGCTAGATTGGCTTACTCAATTGGACGGGCTAGAGAAGCTCCTCGTAGCCCTTGAAGATTTGCTCGGAGCGCGATGTTCCTGATGGAGATGACAACGCTGCAGTTAACCGACCACGAAATTTCCACGAAATTTCGAAAACGGGCGGATTGTTCTCAGATGAGGGTCTCGACCAGAGACGATGTACTAGTCAGTGCCTGCGCTGCACAAAGCCGGACTTGTCCTCTCGTTAGCCGCTGATGGTATTTTAGATATCTCGGGGGAAGCGAAGAGGAGGCAAATTCGGAAGAAGACGCCAGTCGGACAGAGGCTCGCAAGACTTCCTTTCAAGGATTTGGGGAGGGGCGTATGGAAACTGAAGGGGATCGAGAGACTTACCAATTCCTCGCGCCTATTTCTGCAACGCCTTGGTTCTCCTCATCGCCCAAGTTGATAGTGGATGCGTGGTTTCGCTGCCGTGAGCGAGAGACCTCTAAAAGTCTAATACGGCAGTGGAAACATCAACTAAAGGCTCTGTGAACCTTATGGATATCCGACCATGATGCGGCTCAAGATTCCTATCGATGGTTGGACGTTTTCTGTTGTGTTTCTTCTGTGGGCTGGCGTCAACGAAAGTGCATTTAAGACGCCCTGGATGTCGAGAACTGATGTCGTCATAGTACTAGGTATTCCGAGGTGAACTTTCTAATTCACGTAGCGGAGGAGCCAACCTGGGCTTCGTTGGGATCTGCTGATGAGGGCACGTACATCGCACCTACGAGAGGGAGACTGATCTTCGGCTTTTGGCTACGAGTCTTGGGACTAACACGATGTGGTACTTATCTGAGACTTGCTGTCAGCGGGGAAAGCATAGCCTCCCGGCTACCTGCGGAAGCACGAGATTATTGCAGATTTGTTCACAAGAGCGAATGCAGACTTGCTCTCTCCACACCGAGACAAGCCAGCACGTCACATTCAGTCCAGTTGAAGCCAGGTCGGGATAGTGCCTGAGTTGCCTCGGGTACCCCTCTATAATATGGCAGAGAAGCAGCTGATGGAATCCGGAGGCAGATCGTGAATGATCCATCAAGGTTGGTCCCCTGCGTTGTCTCAACACAAATTAGTACCGTTCATTCATATTATCAATTTCCATCGAAGCCATGCCATTTCCTAGCGAGAAACCAAGGATTGAAAGTGGAGGCATCGAATGCGGCCATCTCATCGTTCTTGCCACGTTGTCGAGTATATATTGCGAGGCACATACGTATAACAAAGGACGATAGATTCACGCCTCATCGTTGATGAGCGAGCCGGAATCCAGACCTCACACGTCGATAGGTATATCTTGCTGTACTCCGTACGATGCCGGGTCACGTGACGCGACATTTCTCGCGTCTTTCCAGGTCAGCATGCATCTTGACAAGTTGACACAGGCGTATCGCTTGTCCGTATCATGGCGGAGCTACAGAGCTCCTTCAAGTGCTTGGGAACGAGGCTATTCGCCCGCCCTCGGTAATCATCCAGAGCTCTTGAACACGGATCAAAGGCATCACCGTGTGTTTTATTACCGCGCGCCTTCTTCGGCATTGATGGAACAGGTTTAGAGTCCAAGTCTAATCGTACGCGAAAAAATGGCGCATGCAAGTCGCAAATTTTTGGGTACATACCTACCTGTGAGCATGTAGGTACATTATACATATCTGGATTTTTTTGAGTGGTGTAACAATCAAAATTGTTGGTGTTTCGTCGCTACTGGTCCTTCAGCGCTGTAAGTATGTATTTTAATGATGTCAAGAACGGTCAATTAGGTATATGATAATGCACGTACTCCGTACATATTACCTACTTGCAACATGGAGTTTGTACGGAATACGGAGTAGCTCGCAGCGAGAACAAGAGCTTCGTGGTGTCGTGGTTGGCAACAGCACAAGGCCAGCCTGGCCAGGGCACGGACCAGCAGTGAGCACGGACCTACGGAGTACAGAGATTGGGTAAAGTATGTACACAGTTCTACTTACCTACCGAGTATGGCAGTACTGTATCTCTACCGCACCTTATTGCCAAGTGGTACATTGATGTTCTTGAATACAACAGACCTTGACATTGGAGTTGCGAGTGGCTTGTTGACAACTGACCGATTGGATGGCTTCGCATTGGGATTTTCTTTCGCCGCGTGGCCGGACCAGCCAGGTTCGGTTGATACCAGTTCCATTGTTTTGTTAGCTCTTTCGACAGCCCGACCCCTGACCAATCTCGCAGCTATAACCCATAATACTCAACCTTCGAACTTAGTTACTCCGTAAACTCGATCCGTGTCTCCTTCACCCCTGTTCGACGCTTGCCCTACGGCCATCGCTCTCGTCGTGACTCGTCCTCCACGTCAAAGAAAGCTGCTGGCGGGAAGCAGATTTTGACACCCGGTGTCCGCAAGCTCAGAATATACTTCCACCGAAAACGACCTCTCGATACGAATACAGTTGGAATGGTCCAGGGACCGATCACTCTCTGACGTCGCGACGTTTGCCAGGTCTCGTCAAAATACACAGCGCCAACCGCGCCGCGGCGCTGAGCCTCCTCAGGCTTGACGATCCATCTGAGGCGGACGGATTGTCCCCTCCAGGCCTCAAAGACCACCAGTTTTGGGTACCTGGCAGTATCCGTCTTTCCAGCATCGTTCCCATAGACGAGTTCTGTGGCCGTCTAGTCTGTGGCCTTGCCCAGCATGACTTCTTCACCACCTGCGTCACCTCTTCATCTGCGAGAGCGACCTCTCAGTGCCCTTATGAGGCCAAGCCCTAGGAGCTCTAGCAGACTGAGTATAAGCAGCAAGGCTGGCGTCGGCAGCAGGGCGTCTGACGATGAAAGTCGGACCGCGGTCAAAGTCGGTAAGTGTTTCCTGTACTAGTTTTTCGGCACTCTTCCCATAGAAGACACTTGGCTCGAAATCTTCGTGAAATTAGAATACAAATCTTTCTGACTGTTGTCTTCTCCAGCTGTGCGGGTGCGTCCACCTCTGAAGTCCACCGATCCCGGTTACGATTTAATCCCGCAACGATTTCAGCGCTCCATGGTGCAAACGACGTCAAATACGAGCTTGGCAATAGATTCACCACAAGGTCGCAAAGTTTTTGTTTTCGATCGTGTCTTCAGCCCTGAGGTCATGCAGGACGGTATATGGGAATATCTGGCAGACTCGATCAGCGCCTTCACCCAAGGCTACAACGTCTCCGTTTTGGCCTACGGACAGTCTGGTGCCGGGAAATCATATACCATGGGAACCTCTCGTCCAGGCGAGGCAGATGATGATTCAATGATCGGTAAGTAAACACCCTGATTTTGATTTTTTTTTGGGGGGGGGGGGCATGCTATGCGTGGACTGTGTTTGATATGAATGGACATCTGCTTCTACCTAACGCAGAGAAGGCTAACTCGTGCTTACTCTTGTTTCGTCCAGGCTTGATACCCCGAGCTGCAAGTGCCTTATTCGAAAAGCTTGATTCATCACACAGCGGACGTAGCAGCGTCGCCTCAAAGCGGCAGTCCACCTCCAATTTGCGAACGCCTCGCGCCTACCAGCAAAACGCCCTCGGTGATCAAAATTGGTCTTTAAAGGCAACGTACGTGGAGATCTACAACGAGCAATTACGCGATTTGCTTGTTCCAGACACTACTCCGGCAAACGAACGAACGAGCATTGCTATTCGGGAAGATACCAAGGGAAACATTCTCCTTACTGGTCTCCGACAAGTTGACATCAATTCTGTGGACGACCTAATGAACGCTCTTAGCTTTGGCTCAAGCATTCGCCAAACCGACGCGACTGCGATCAACGCGAAATCATCTCGCTCTCATGCCGTCTTCTCATTAAACCTGATACAACGTAAGAAAAAACAGCCTGCGACGGGAGCAGAGAGAAGATTGTCAATGCCCTTGGATACCATGACTGGTCAGGACGTGGGTGTCACAACGGACAGTAAACTTCACTTTGTCGATCTGGCCGGAAGCGAACGGCTCAAAAATACGGGTGCACAGGGAGAGCGAGCTAAAGAGGGCATATCAATCAACGCCGGTTTAGCATCACTCGGCAAAGTCATCAGCCAATTGTCTTCTCGCCAATCCGGCTCACACGTCTCGTACAGAGATTCCAAGCTCACTCGACTGCTGCAGGATTCGCTTGGTGGCAATGCCTACACTTACATGATTGCGTGTGTTACACCTGCAGAGTTTCACCTCAGCGAGACTTTAAACACGGTTCAATATGCTCAGCGCGCTAGGGCTATTCAGTCCAAACCCCAGATTCAGCAGGTTGATGACGGCGATTCCAAGGCCCTGGTGGAAAGACTCCGGGCGGAGGTTTCCTTCTTGAGAGAACAAATCCGAAGTTCCAATGGAAACGACAATAGTCTACGGAGAGCCAGTGCAGCACCTAATGAACGCCCTGACAGACATAACGAACGGGAGTCGGAGCTTCAAAATCAGCTTCTAGATGCTCAGGAGAACTACAGTGCACTGAGCCAGCGACATGCCAGGCTCATATCCGAGCTTGCCAGAGCCCGAGAGAATGAGTCGGAAGAATTAGGACAGAACGGAGACACATCTGCCGATGATAGACTAAACCGCTCCAACTCCTTCGCGCAAGCCGTCGAGCAAGTGGTGTTGGAATACGAGAAGACCATACAAAGCTTGGAGCAGTCCCTCTCCAGTACCCGAACAACGCTTTCTAACACGGAGACTTCGCTGCTGGAGAAGGAGACCAAATGCGCTTATATCGAAACTATCAATAGCCAACTTCAAACACGTCTTCAGAAGCTCATGGACCGTGAGGCGAGCACCGAAAACTATCTGCATGATCTTGAGGCAAAGCTTGACGGTCAAAGTAGTGGCGAGGAGAAGAACGCCACCATAATCACCGAGCTTCGCAAAGAGATCGCTCGGGCTAGAGAGAACGAATCTGCGTGTGAAGACTACATCTCTACCTTGGAGGAGCGTTTAGCGGAAGCAGATCAAGATGCCGAACTTATGCAGCGAGAAGTGGATCGCTTAGAACAAGTTGTGGAGCGTCAACGCAGCTTGGGCAAGCTGGACTCCTTACTCTATGAACTCGATCATGTTGGTAAAGGGAAGCCTACGGGACTTGAGACTGTCAACAACACCAACGGCGGCGTCGCGCGGCCAGCACGTTTCTCAGATCACTCTCGTAGCCAATCCCGTGTTAGCCGTAACGGCCATCTCAATGGACCCATCCCGGAGGAGCATGACGAGCATGACGAGCATGATGAGCATGATGAGCATGACGAGCACGAAGAGACCATTCCCGCGAAAAACGTCACTGATGCTGAATGGAAAGATAATTTCAATACCGATGATCACACAGCTGAGCGATCCAGTACCAACGATGCAAAGGATTCGACAGATGACACTGATTCGCAAATGGTTCCACAGACCAGATTCGTCGGTGACAAGTTGGACACGGTTACTCAAGAGCTAGTGGACCTCCGAGTCGAACATGAGTCCACGGTCCAAGAATATGGCCAACTGCAGGCCAAGTACGAAGAAACTCTCCGTTCGCTCTCTGAGCTCCGGGACGCTGTTGATGAGGCCCGACATCCTGAACGGTCGCATGTGCGCGATTCGATAATATCCACCTCGACGCCCTCTCAGACTCGCCCTGACTCATTCATTTCTGACGGCAAGTCGGTTGCTAAAGGTGAACCACGCTCATCCCTGTCGCGATCTCTGTCTTCCGAGCTGTCCTCTGCCATGGAGTATGCGACTACAATGGATACTTCGGTGGCAGAAGTTGGCTCCGAAGACTTTGTGGACGCCCCGGAGCCCAGGGCATCGAATGAGGATTTGGCTCAGCAGGCAGAAAGGGAACAGTTGGCCGCCGAAATTGAAAGATTGCGGCAATTGGCCGACGAAAAGGCAGCCGCCGAGGAGCGTCTGACCGACAAGTATGCCAAGCTCGAATCAAGGCACAACGAAGCGCTCGATATGGTCGAAGAACTCAAAACTCAAGTATACAGGGCTCGAGTAGTCGAGGCTACGTCATCAAGAACCAGTACTCCAGTCATTCGTCGAAAGTCGAGTCAAAACCTTTTGGTAATCGACCGTGCACACCGCTCATTTGCCTCCCTGCGAAATATTGCGACCGAGAACTTTGAGAATGAGCCCGAGGTGATGCAAAGTTTCGAGCTTAGCTTGAACTCGGCCATGCATGAGCTTCATACCCGAAGCGAGCGTATTCAAGAGCTGGAGGCGGACATTGCCTCGGTCAAGAAGGAGATGGAAACTAAGATGACCATCATTTCGGGACTAACACGGGAGAGGTCGAGTCTAAAGGCCAGTCCTCGAGACATGTCCATGGTGGCAAATCTGCGTGATCAGCTTGAGCGAAATGACAAGCAGATGTCGCAGATGCGCGAGGCTCACGCGATTCGCGAGAAGCAGTTAACATCTCAAGTGGAGGAGCTACGTGGCTCTTTGGAGTCTGTAGCATCATCCGTGTCTGGTGCTGCTTCTGATGATGAGGTAGAGAAGGAAAGACTGAAGCGTATCGCTGATATGGAAGCCGAGTTGGCTGACTGGGAGGAAAAACACCGAGCGCTTCTCGAATCAACGGGAAAGAACGAAGCCAGCCTGCGTGCGAGCATGGTCGAACTTGAGGCACAGATTGCGGCCTTGCAGAATATCCATCACAACGAGAGCGAGAATAACAAGTCTTTGAGCGAAGAACTTCTTCGAGTTTCTGAGAGTGAACATGAGGAGCTCATCGGGTCTCTGCGCGACGAGATTGATGAGTATAAGGCTATCATCGACAGCAATGCTGCAAAGATTTCTGAGCTTGAGACAGGCCATGCCGCAGTGAAAACGCAGCTTGAGGAATTGATGGCTAGTCACGATACGGCCACAAAGGAGCTCGAGAGGCATCAGAGTCTCGTGGTCACACTTGAAGAGAAGCTAGCCAGCCATGTTGAAGCGACGAAATCGCACGAAGAAACACTGAAGCTCTTCAGCGAGAGACACGCGGAGGACATGTCTGATTTCAAAGCGCGCGAGCAAAAGAGCTACGAGGAGCAGGCTGAGGTGCTCATGCAAGAGCATGCGGAGGTTGTCCACAAGCTAGATGAGGAGCTAGCCCAGGCCAGGCAGGAACTGACCAACGTTGCCACGCAGGTCGCGGTCGGAATGAATATGGACGTCAGCATTGAATTGCTCTCAGAACGTATCCGGACACTTTTGGCTGATCAGAAGTTGCTTGTGGAGGAACAAGACAGAGTCGAAGAGATGAAGAGCCACATCAAGGAGCTCACTGCTATCAATGAAGTTGTGCTTGGCGACATGGAGACGGCCAAGGTCTCTTTGGCGGAAATGCTATCAGACGTACCCGAGGCTGTGGCTACATCCATCGGCGAGCAGCTCAACGCAGTCAAGACCAAGCTGCTTGATTTAGAAGGCCGCAATGAAAAGAACAGCCGGTTGGTGGAAGAGCTTGAGGAGCAGCTGCAGAACAATTTTGACGAGGCGCAAATGACCAATAACCGCCTCAGTACGCTACAAGTTGAGCGCAATTCCCAGTTGGAAGAAGCCATATCAGCGCGCGCACAGCTTCAACTCGAGTTGGACACCCTCCGTGAGCAGCATGGCTCCCTCCAGGCCCGATTGCAAGAGCTTTCTGCCAGCGGCGAAGTCATGCGATCGAATTCCAATTCCACCATTCGCAAGAGTAGTTCCCATACTTCACTGCCTTCACCACCGCCTGCGATTCCTTTGCCACCGCTGCCTAGTGTGGCCACGAGGAGCAGTTCGCCAACCAGTGTTCTGGCACCTACATCCCCGACCAGCGGGCGCTCTATCGGCAAGGAGACTGTTAATATCTCGCAGCTTACCGAAGACCAAGAAGCTCGCATCAGAACCATCGAGAGGCATCTCCGCGCAGAGCGTCAACTAACGCAAACTCTAGAAGAGGCGCTTACCGACCTCGAAGATCAATCCAACAAGGTCAAGGCGGACTGTGAAACATGGAAGAAGCGTGCGCAGGAACTGGAAACGGATCTCAAGGAGCTCAAACAACGACAGGCGGAGCCGCAAGTGGACAACCGCTGGAGCATACAGGCAGTGGAAGAGGAGCGCAAGAAGCGCCAAGCAGCCGAGTTGGCTAGAAAACAGCTCGAGGAAAGAATGAATGCCATTAACAAAGGCAAAAAGAAGAAGGGCAGTCTGAATTGCTTCTAGGCGGGGCTGAGTTTCTTTTGGAGGACAATGCAGCAGGACGAGGAGCACTTGAGGCTTGATGACGATTCCAAATCGGGATCCATACTGATGCGAGACTGAAGGACTGTTTCCTGAAGGGGTACGAGAACCTGGCGCTGGTACGTGGCTACCTCTTTTTTTTTTTTTTTTTTTTTTTTTTTTTTTTTTTTTTGTAATGGCACAAGTTCCCGTTGTCAGCTACCCACCCCCCGTGTTACCGCTTCACTTGGTGGCTCATTATGGGTATATGTCTGTTTCTGACTTTCCATGTGGATGGATGTACCACCAGGTTGGCGTTGTGTTGCGATTGTCTTTATACAATTGAGCTTATTGAGGATTACCTGACTGCGTGAGACTGGCCCTTTTTTTGAGGGGTTTTTTTTTTCAGAGCCGTACGCTGCTGGTATTTGCTTTCTATGGCTTATAGCTCGTGAGTCTGTCTGCCTGCTGGTCAGTGCCTCGCGCGGATGCCTTGTCTGTTTTTTGTTTTTGTTTTTTATTCTAGCTTTCTTCTCAAGAATTGAAGCTACAGTGGTGCGTGTGCAGGAATATCTACCCCCCCCCCCCCCCCCTTTTCCGTTGCTCGTCGGTCTTTTGTCGTACCTTTGTATTGTTTGATTTTTGCATTCTTCTTTTCCTCGTCTTGTCCTTTATTCCCATATTCTTGCGTCTTTGGCTTGCCATCACGGTATGTAAGATGTGTACTGTTGATGGGGCGGGCTGAGTTGTACTGGATGGATGGATGGGTTGATGGACAACGAGGAGGAAGCGTGCGTGCGTGCGTGCGTGTAGTGTAGTGGGATGAACGGAAAAGATGAGATTCAATAGGTTATGTAGGTTATGTCTTGTTTAGAAATGGAAGTTGCTTGGTTCAAATTGACAGTTACAATGATGCGGTGAGGCCATGATGCAGTGATGAGATGCAAGCCCGTGAAATTGTGCTCTTGCTGGCTGATATTAGGAACGATGTAAATGGTTAGGTATGAACTATCACGTTGCTTGCACTTGGGTAGGTCAATCAATAGCTGTGAGTTGAGCCGGTGCAGCGTCCATGAAACTAAACTGGGTTGCCCGAATTAGAAGCTTCGCCCGGTCCATCCGCCACCTTTTTCACTCTCGCCAATGGACAGTCAGTCAGTCAGTCACGCGGCGGCATCGCAACAATGGAATAAAGTGATTCATCGCCTTTCCACAACCCACAACCCACTACATTAGGTACCTATGTAGGTACCTACCTCTTTGGACCCTCATCCACGTCTCCCAGTCCCAACCGCGTCAAACTACCCATGTACAACCAACGCAAGTAGGTATAATCAACCGGATCACGTTATCTCTATACTTCCTCCTCCTCCTCCTCTGGAAATGGCCCCCTCCGACGAAGCCATCGCCTTCTACCACGCCGTCTACTCAGCCGTGCAGGAGATCCCGCCCGGAAAAGTAACATCCTATGGGCACATAGCCAGCCTCATTGGAACGCGTGAGACATACCGAGATCCCCTACCCAAGCATCGCCTTGCTAACGAATATCAACCACACCCTCACCTTCTGTGCACAGCCCAGCGACCACGCCAAGTAGGCTTATGCCTCAAGTACCTATCTCGGCAACCATTGCCAGCCTTCCACCAAGACAACGTGCCGTGGCAGAGAGTCGTGAATGCCAAGGGGGGGATATCACCTCGGTAAGTACAGTACCGCCCTACACTTGTCCCCTACATATGTACCTTGGGGTTGTATGTACATGATGATACTTTCGACTCACCCGGCACCCATCTTGCCCGCTACGCTAGGTCACAGCCCCAGGGCGTTCTGGATCAGGTAGCTGCCCTGCGTGCAGAAGGCGTAGAGGTCACGAGGAGTGCGTTGGGTGAGCTGGTGGTGGATTTTGGCGTCTATGGGTGGTTTCCGGGGATGTTGCCTTCGGAAGCGCAGGAGGGTGAGAGTGTTGGTGTTGGTGTTGGTGAGGCTGAGGCTGAGGGCGTTGACGAAGGTGAGGACGTTGCGGCGTAATCTCAACTGGACAGTATGTACATACATAGAGTGGGAAAGAAACAAAGACGGCCATGTCATGATCATCCATGATCCACGGCCGGCCAGCCGACTCTTGGGCTGCATGGACATTGCGATTCTCAGGCCGGGCTGTATCATGCATGCAGTCTGTAGAAGCAACTTTATGTATCACGCCAGCTGAACACCCCACTACCTAATAAACACGCATCTGATTCATCATTCATGACATGCTTGCCTACCTAGGTAGGTACTTGCTGCTTGCTCTTGGGAATTCGAGTCATGAGGATTTCAGCGCCCGATCCCGAAGGAGCGTCGCAATGATCGACATGACACGAGGTCAGCGCAGCAAGCATCATAATTACCGGCCGGCTCATGTCTCATTGCACTCAAACAAGTCATTTATTAGAGGGCCACGCAATTCCAGCACGTAAATTTGATAAAATCTTCATTGCTTGAACTGTTTGAACTACCTCACCTGATACCTCGCAGGTTGCCAACAAACATGATGCATCTGTGTGCTCGTCTCGTCACTCCGCCAATCCACCAAAATATGATAACCCACGTGTGGGAGAAAATGCTCTACATGGCATGAAAAACTAGAAAGAAATGTCCAGAAAAGAAATAGTGCTCAACACAATAAACGTAAAAATCGGTTGCCTCCCCAAACGCCTTTCCACAAGATGGAAAAAAAAGAACTGTATAATGCTGAGTGACTGGCACTCAAGGTGCGCCACGGTGAATCGCTCATCTGATTTGACCCAAAATCCCATTCGTCCTAACAATGCATCCGAATTGTTGTCTGCCAAGTCGAATTTGGCGGGCGATCGTTGGAAACGAAATATGAAGGAGGTCCCGACTGGCTGTCATAGATGTAGCCTTTTAGTCGTGGTCGTGGGACTGTCGGTCCGACGCTAGTAAACAGGTGTCGTATCATGCCGCGACGCGTGGTATCTCAAAATTGACTGCATGAAACAACAATCACCACAAAGAAAAGAGACAGGGTATGCTGCAGATTGACAACATCTTCTGATGTGTCTCTTATGAGGCGGGAATCCAGACGAGCTCGATTATGCCGTCGATATTACTCATAGGCTGCGAGTCTGGATGCACCCATCGCTCATCGTTCTGCTTCCGTGTATATGTTTGCAAAATGGAGCCGTCCGATTGCACTTCCGACTCCTCCATTTCCCATGCAATCTTTCTGCCCGTCTTTTCGAGATTTGGTCGCCGAGGACCCATCACGAAGTCGAGGTTCCAGCCTTTGTCTTCGGGGGCAGCATGCAGTGTGCCCTCGACCTGATTGGTGTCAAAGGTCACGCCTTCCGGATAGTGGGCTATTGAGTATCCAGAGATGATGAAGTCATCGGCGGTCTGGAAGCGCTGCAGTGTGCAATCTTCTCCGCAGCTATGAGCAATCTTTGTGTACTGGCTAGGCTTGGCTTTGTGCCAGCCCCCGCCGCGATAATGGTGAAGCGAGAGTGGTTTGATGCCCCATTCGTAGAATCCCGCGGGGTGACCAAAGATGTCCAATTGCCACAAGTCCCAAAAGTTGGTCAAACGGGTTTCGGTGTTTTCGTATATGCACTTGCGGAGGAGGATATCACCCTGCGGGCCCCATCCAGAGTTGGACTCGGCTATCTTTTCGCTTGTGGTGCAGCTGTCGTAGAGTTCCGAGATCTTGGCCGCCATGGGCAGCGACAAGAAGACACCTCCTCCACCAAAGGCCTGGGAGCCGTGTCTCTCAATCGCCCCAACATCTTCAGACAGCGTGCCAATGTACATCTGTCGAGTATGGTCGAACTTTTCCATCTTCTCGATCAAGGCGTGCATGCTCGGGAAGAAGGTATCGTCGTCACAGGTGACCAGCCACTTCTTCGAGTGGGCGTCAGGGTGCGAGTACAGCGTGGGGACCAGGCTGAGATATCGGACTGCCATTTCCAGTGAGGAATCCGAATGGTAAACGACCACGTCAATCCCAACGTCTCCCAGCAGGTTGGCAACCTCTTGGAGCTCGTCATCGTTTGCATCGAGAAGCATGAGTAGCAGCTTGCCGCCGTTGGAATTGCCCCTGCTGTCGGTGAGCCAGAAGATCCATTCATTGATGGGAGTGGTCTCGGGGTCCATAAACCGCTTGAAAGTAGTCGAAACGCCAAACAGAAAGTCGGTGGCGTTGACCGTAGACGGTAAGCCCGATGCCGAAACTTCAACTTCCAACGGCTTGTCGCAGCTTTCTTCTCCATACAGCTTGTTGACATCGACCGTCTTGAAGACACCGTTCAGTAGGTTTTGGGAGACCTTTGTCATGCGCTTGCGCTCCAACCCTTCAGTTCTGGTGAACCTGACATAGCGCTTCATGTATTGGAATCGTTCGTCGAGGTTGTACTTTTGCCTGATCTTTTGCAAATGGGGGATGTCGACGCTGCAGTTCATGTTGGGTCTGCTGGAGACCAAATGGTTGTCCCCGAGCACGGAGCTTCCTGTCAAAGGTGACTCGCTCTCGTCTAGAGTTTTCTGTTCGTGAACGGGGCTTGCCTTGATGCCAACTTTGTTGAATAATCGAGGTCGAACTCGTACCGAGTCTGAGCGAATAAAGGCCAGAAGAACGAGTAATACGCACAGAGCGGCAAGGAGCGCTCTCACACAAGGGCTCCTCATTGTCATGGAACGTTTGGACCCAAGCAATGCAGATCCCATGATGATGTTGATAGTGCGGAAGATGGGAGAGAAGAAAAAGAGGATAGAAGAAGGAGAGCAAAAGGCGCTGCAACAAAAAAACACCCCTTTACCCCTTCCTCACAGCGAGCCTCTTCCTTTTCAATGCAATCAGATTGTTGTCATGAGAACCTTGGCTGCTGCGATCCAAGCTTCTGGAAAATCAACGTTGACACCCGTGGCTCAAGGCTCGTCGGGTCGGGTTTCTGGTATCGGATGTGACAGCAGAAATCCTGAGAAATTTGCTTTTTTGGCGACTAGATTTGCGAATCGGAGTGGAACGAGAGAAAGAGCGAAAGGCTGGTGGCCAGTGGTGAAATCGACGAGGGCTTTCTTGTTACAGACTGCCGAGTGCAGACAGGCGGAGTAAAGAGGATTTCTTCGCGGTCCGGCTATTATAACGACAGTCGACAGGGCGGAGCGGAGCGGTTAACGAGCGGAAACAGAACCGAAGCCTGTATCGGTTGTCTGGTGTTCGACGTCCGGCGTGAAAAATGAAGCAGATGTTGTCAAAGTCAACGAACGAACGAGGACGCAAGGTTACAGAAGAGGTGATGAAGAACGAATGTAAGGGCTTGCATGTGCGTGGAGAAGCGAAGCGAACGAAAGAAATTCTCGACAAATCGACAGCAGATAGCAAGCAAAGATACAGCACGAAAGGAAGGCACGAAAGAGTGTTGACAGGCCGGCACCTGGCGAGCCGTCTTTTGAGCGACGTCGAAGTTCCGTGTGTGGAGGGGGGGGGTGAGGGGAGTGCAGCATGAAAAGTGGGCAGACACCAGCCAAACGCCGCAGCGAAAATACAGACTCGGTGCATCCGTTCCGTGATACCAAGTATTCCGTACTCCGTATAGGCACTGTGGCCGGGCAATTGGCTGCGATTGGACAGCGTACTTTACGGCCTGTGAGGCTGTGATACAGGCTACAGGCTATAGCCAGGGGAATGAACTGAAGTCTGACGCACTGCTCATGAAGGACACATGGGGGGCGAGGGCGCAATTACGGAGTAGAATTGCGGGCAAGGAGTTATGCTCTGGTGGGTTTTCTGCGCTGTCTCTACAGTACGAATTTCCTGATGGCAAGTATTCTACTGTACATAACTCACCGGAGCACCAGGGTCCAGCGGTCAATGCAAGGGCCTTGCCACCCCACGACCCCTACGAACTTACGGAGTAGCTGCTGGCCTAATTTCCTAGCCAGACCTTCTACCATGCTGTTTCCGCACAGTGCCACCGCACCAGTGGTCAGCCGTGTTCGGCATAACCGGGGGCGTCGCCGCGTCACCCTCACCCAGCTATGTACATAGGCACAGTACGTATTCGTAACTATGTACATCGTACCTATGTACACGATAACTTACAAGTTACAACTGGCGCATGCGATTCTGCTTGCTTATCGCGAGTTCGCGACCCTGTCTGTGGCAGCAAGTTGCAACGGCGCCCAGCAAGCTTCACAGAGAGTAACATCCACGAGCAACGATATGTATAATGTACCTATCACAGGGGCCCAAGACCTTGCTTCTCCCGGACTCTGTCTTTAATGCCAGGCTGCCAGCATACTCCGTAGGCTCTCGCAACAGAATTGATGCAGCTGGGCTCGACTTTCACTCCATTGTACAGGCAAGACGCTGTCGTCGACTTCTTGACTTGTTACAGCCCGATCCAAGATGGCCTTGCCATGATGTACATACATGCATGCATGCGAAAAGCCAAGACGAAAGCCAAGTCGCGGGGTTTCCATATTGCCCCTCCTGAGGCTGCCCCTTTTTGAGATTCTAACTCCGTACCAGGTAGGCAGTTTGCGAACGCCCCTTTCCACGCCCCTTTTATCCCCCCCCCGCCCCCCCCAACTTCAGAACCACTTCGGATCTACGAGTACCTAATCTTGTGAATTGGCCGCCTTGATAAGCGCAGCTAAGCGCAATGCCTAATGTATGGAAACGCATTGCTGAAGATGAATCACTTAAAACTGTTGGAACTTGAGAAACTCATCTTCGAACCTGCGAAGCCTGCACATGGCCGGTGCCCATGTCAAGAGGAGGCAGTTTCGTGGTCCTTTTGCCAGAGCCACCGACGGATCGCGCACCGATATCTTTATCTTTCGTCAACGTGATCGCGCTAGAGAGCATATCTGCGCAAGATTAGGTACCTTGTACCTACGAATGTGCAATCTGTATGCGTACTCCGTGAGTCCGTACGCGCAGATGCAACATGCAGCAGGTGTCACTCATTTCCCGTCGTATGTACTCCGTAGCAGCAATGCCCCCAACTCCCCCAAAGGATGCCCTGCTCCGAGCTCGTTGCGGTTGGTGTCAATTCCCCAGTTCTCTCTCTCCGGGAGTCCGGGGTGTCCATGATCCACTGCTCGGTGACAGCGGTCTCCTCCTGAGGAGTCCTGAGTCCTGACGGCTCGCTTCTCAGCCAGCATGAATGTCATGGATGCGCCCATTTTGTGGAGGTCTCATCATCTCATGTCAGTCCGGAGTATGTACATGTGCGGACATGCGCGTACGGATAGACGACGACATATTGACGGCTGTTTCTTGGACATGACGGATCCAACGATACCACCAAATAAAACGTGCTCCTTCTGGACAGCATGCACTCTCCCAATTCTTCATTCAACGTCAACATTCGGTCCGCCTTCCATTCATCAGTCTGGTCTGTGCACCGGCACCGCTAATATAGCGCTCCACTTGACAATTCCATCGACAATCAACCGATGCAGGGCTCCCCGGTTCAAGTCCTTGGAGCCTGTAAAATGGCGACTCTCGAATTGAGCCAGAACTTTGCACATGCTCTCACTGGCTTCGGGGCTCATTGTTCGTCCCACTGTGAGTTCAAGCGGAAGAAAGCACCACATATCATACAGGCTACGGAGAGTACACACTACATCGACCCCTTGGCGGGCCGAAGACAAAGTTGAAAGCACAGTGCTAGGAACTTGGTCAAGGGGACACCGTGATTTATGTATGTACATATGTACTCCGTACGGAGTAGCGATGGCACAGCCACTAGGCAGTCTAGGCTGGAGATTCTCCACTAGGAATCAACAAGCCTCCCTTCGTCGTCAAGGACTCAAGCACGAGACGTCACAGCGTGTTTCGAAATCCCCCGAGCCCATCTCATACTCCGCACTTGCGTCTCAGAGATTCATGTAACAAGAGGTTTGCATGTGTGCCTGAATCAGCCATCTCGTCTCCTCGCGAACCGAGGCTTGTACATACATACACACATATGCACCTTACGTCCTACATACACACGTATGGAGGTTTGAAACTCATTGTGGTGAACTTCTCATCTCCAACGTCCCAGACAAAATCGATAAGTCTGTATGCATGCATGTATGTATGTATTATGTATGTCTCACGAGTTCACAAGGGATGCTTGCTCTGACTCCTGAGAGACTGAGAGCCTCTGACACAGATTCACACAGTGGCTCTGAGTCCTGCACTGTAACTCAATATATATGTATGTATTTACGGACCTTGGCCTTGGTTCAGATGAATCTGCGGACTACTCTGCTGTCGCACTGCGCCAAAGACGACATCTGTCGACTGTGCTGCACTGCTTGCTGCGTGTTCCAAAAATTCTCCTTTTGAGGCTTTCTGAAAGCACGAAATACTGTATGTACGTACGTAACAGTACATCTAACACAGCCTACAGCCTACAGGTGACAGGACTCAGGAGGATTTGCTTTGCGTGGACTGCTTGCGTGGACGGCTTGCGCGGACTAAAGGAAGCGGCATGGATTCTGTGCGGCACGGATGAACCGATAGGACCCGATGTCGATCGCGAGTGTACTCCTGTATCTCCGTACTTCTAAGTTCTATCATCTGCGTAGTAGGTATGTTTGCCATTGACGATTGAGCAACTGACTCGGTGACACGGAGCAAGCGGGCTTAGGTCACCAACAAGGTTTGGGTCGAATTGTACGGAGTAGGTATGTACTCCGTATATGCGGGAACAAGACGATGGAGAACAGATTCGTGCGCTCCGGAGTAGTGACGCAATCAACGTGCACGACGAGTGCAATGAAGCTCAGAACCATGCAGATGCCCATCACTGATCAGCAGAAAGCAGAATTCCTCACGTCAGTCATCTACATGTTCAAGAATCAAATCAAAGCTGCAAGGGCAACAAGGTTCCTCGAGTACAGCGTGCTTGTCTCCATCTCTCTGGAATCTGAACAGTGAACACGCCCATGTGAGGGGGCATCATTTAACAATCAATAAATACAAGTTACGTTTCATGTGACAAAAGACCCAATCATGTGGTGCAGCAGTGCCCACGTGAGAAACAACAATGCATCTTGCAGGCCCGTACGGAGCATATGTAACTTGCCCGAAACTTTCCCTCCTTCTCAAGCGGCAAGCCTCGATTGCGATTTGCGCGGCATATCAATCGATGAAGACTTGACAAGCTTTTACTTACATCTACATATGGCGCAGACCCCCGCAGCAACAAACCCGTCGTTTATTAGATCTCGCGGCCCCGCGAATGCACGCGACTCTCGCACCGCAGGATTAGGTATGTATATGCATATGCATCATTGAGTCGCAATTCTGCAACTCCTTGTTTTGTCGCATGCAGGCCCTTGGCAGCGCGCGCGCTCAGTTGAAAATGGCCTCGAGGGTTCATCTCATTTCGTGAACAACTCTTGGCAAGCGCTTGGCATGGATACTTTTTTCTTGGTCCACCCTTTTTTGCCCAAAAGAAGAAAAATGTCAAAAAATATCAAGGTCGGATTTTCAGCCTTGCTTGCTCGCTAATCGCAATTCCTTGTTCACATCCCCGTCCGTGGAAACTCCATGAACTTCTCGAATGCTGAGAATAGGGATCGTGCTTCTAAGGCGACCATGGCGAGAGCATTCATGACATCTGGGCTTGAAGGCTCTACCTATCGTCTTACTCCTGAAGAAAATGGGCGATCCAGGCACCGAATTGGCTCCTTGACCTTCCTTCCCCTGGGGCCCTTGTCTTCCTCCTCCGCTCCCGCGCCGCGATTCAAGACTGTTGGCGAATGAATCTCTCCTCACTCAGCTTGTGTCGCGTCTTCTGACCATAGTGTGAAGACGTATCAGATAGAGTGGCCACACTTGGGCTGTAACACAGAATGCTTCGCTCGTTATTCAAGTTCGTCGAGGAAGCTCATCCAGATAAACAGAACTCCCATGACACACAACACCACCGCAGTGATTACCCCTGCCCCGACTCTATCGGCCATGGTGATTGGCTTCGTTGTTTTCTCGCCATTGTCCTTTCCGCCTGCATTCGGATTCCCCTTGGATGTACCACCGGTGGAATTGGTCAGTGGAGGATCCGCATTCTCAGTCAGAAGGCTCAGGACCGCAGCCAGGACGTCCATGTATTCGCCCGCGCCTGTCGTCTTGTCTTTGGCTGGGTCGACAAACTTCCCGTAGTTCCAGTAGAAGCCGCACTCTCGACCTGATGAGCCGCCAGTGCATTGCCGTATGGCTGCTTGCGCTGACACTCGGAGGGTGTTGGAGATGGTTTCTTTTGTGTGCGGGGCGAGTTGCGCCACTACGGCAAGCCAGCGGTGGACATATCCCTTGTAGGAGAGCATGTCGGGCGTGCAGATTCCCTTGCCGTTCATGCCTTCGCATGGCAGCTCGAAGGCGATGTTGTTGGGGAAGAAGCTGCTCAGCAGTGCGGCGAGGAGCTTGTCGAGCCGGTTCTTCCACTTTTCGTCTTTGGTCTGGCGCAATTTGTTAGTCTGAGTGGCGAGAACTGTTTGTGGAGGGATGCGCGGGAGATTTGTAGTTATTGGATGAGAAGACGAATAGGTAGGGACCAAAAAGGGCTACCTACGTGGCTGTACATAAAAGCAGCACCTTGGACGACAACGCCGGCATTGTACGAGTATTGTGCTTTTACGACAACGGAGCAGTTGTCCTTGACGTTGGCGCCGTCGTACACTGCCCAGTTTTCGTGGTCGATGAATTCTACGCCCCATAGCCAATCCCAAGTCTCTTCCGCGCGTCGGGCATAGGTGTCGTTGTTGGTATATCTTGCTAGTCGGGCGCCCATGTTGAAAAAGATGCCATTTGCGATAGCTGGAGAGAGAGAGGGAAAATGAAAGAAGAGAAGTCAGTTTGATCAAATTTCATACATGAGATTGAGGGATCGGGTCGGACCGTCGAGGAACGACCTATAAGAGAATGAGGAATTCACAAACTATTCTTGTAGTCGTATCCTTGGTTCGTCGGTGGAATCTGCCACCGCAAACCGCCGTTGCAAGTCTCGTCATGACGGCTAGGATCTGCCTGCGTATTCCAAACCGCCTGCGCGAGAGAAAGCCATTGAGGTTGATCGGCTGGGGGGTCAGGGAATTTGTTTTCGGCGGCGAGCATGGCAGTGAGTCCCCAGAAGCCTTGATCGTCGTTGCCTAGAGAGAGGGTGTGGTTCTCTGGCATGTAATTCCTGTTACTGCCGACTTGATGCAGCATGCCTTGCATGACAATCTTGTTATAGGTTGTATCCCCTGTATACTTCCAGTAATCGACCATCGTGCCCATCAAAGCGCCGCCCTCCCACCAGTAGTACGGGCCTAAACCTGATGCGGGAGGGCCGGGGAGGATGCCGGGAATCTGGCCGGGCTCGTCTCCGTGGTACAAGCTCATGAGATCTTGTGCGACTGATTTTGATGTTTGGATGATATTTTCTAGTTCCGGATATGTGTTAGATCTTGATGCGGTATCCTTCACTTGCCACGCCGGAGATGTAGATCTTGGTCGAGTTCTCAGTCGCTGTTGATCCAAAAATGAAGACGTACCTCTGGTGTTGATGCTGTACCCTTGCTGCGCACTAACAATTCGGCCAGAAAGACAGCCGCTGATTATTAGAAGCCATCCCGGCGACCAAGACGTTGTAACCATGCCTGCTGGTCGGTGGTGAAAAGTGAAGCTCTTTCACTGTGTGCTTTCCGCGCCAAATCGGCTGGAGGCTTGGATTCTTTCCAGGCGACAAGCTGGTTTTTTTGTTTTTTTTGCGAGACACCAAAAAAGAGGAAGAAAACAAACGAAAAGTTATGAGTAATGAACGAATGACAAGAATAAGAATAAGCGAGTTTCGAATCGGATTAGAATGACAATTGTTTACGATACGTTTATTCGCTCATTCCGAGCAGGGCAGGCGGACTGTGAGTTGATGTTGATCCTCGGGCAACAGCGGTACAACTTGGCCAAGAAGTCGTATCCTTCTTAATAAGTCTCACCAGCTCTTCAGCCTTGTGGAGAAACTGCCGTCATGTACATGTACAGAGTATGTAGTGACAGACCTCATTGAGCAATGAGCAGTCAGGGCTGGATCCTGATATTCGGCCTTTCGGCTCCGACCAGATGGGGTCAAGAAACGGTATGTCAGGCGGTTTTGTGTGCTATTTTGGATACTGCACGTGCACGAAGAGCGGATGGGCTTCATGCCCACAAATTCAAATGCCCTCCCGGAGAAGGGATGTACGCGCATCTTTATTTAGAGACAGAAAAAGTGTTTCTGCCAAGACTTGACTGAGGCTGGTGGCGCGTTGCGAGCATGTGCATGCGGTGCGGATAGGAGGTAGATGCCAAGATGGTTTACGTAGATCTGCTTTGCGCAAAACGGCAGAGGGGGCATATCCACTTTTGATCTCCCTTGAAAGTTGATGAGTGGGCACATACATAGCATACCGTTGAAGTTTGTTGAAGGATCAAGTCACAGCTGGAATCTTACAGACTGCTTGTTGTCGCCCTGAGCATTCTCACCGAGACAATTGCCACAATTGGGGATCTCTTGACTCGCAATGGCTCGTGATGTCTTGAGGTCTTGACTCTTGACTCTCTTGAGGCTCACAGGCTGTGCCATCAATGATCATCCATGTTGCTCCATTGGACCGAGCTGAGCTGGGCGGGCTGAGCCGGGCTGGGCGTTAGCTGGTGAGGCTGGACCTAAAAACTACCCTATCTACTGAGTCTGTCGCTCATTCCAGACGCATGCATCCAGTCCGAAACGTTATGTATGTATGTACAATGATACATCATTATCAGTATCACGTCCTGCTCTCGTTCACAATTCGAAAAATTCCATCGAGCCGCGATTTGTTCATACGGAGTAGGTACGCGACATGCAGGCACACGGATGATGCTGCAGTCTGCAGATCATCGATAACCGCCACGTCCCGGCGGTCCCGGCATACATTTCTCTCCCACACACAATGCATACTACATGTACCTATATAGTATACACATGTACAAACTAACAAAAAACCCCAGGAAAACTTTCACTCCCGCCCGAAATCAATTACCATTCAAGCTCCTGCCCGCCGATAGCCATAAACTTGCCATGCGTCGTCTCAAACGAAAGGTCGTCAATCTACGGCCATGTCAGCAATGCGAAGTTCAATATGACTCGACGATAGCAAAGTCTTCCGATGAGTGCAAACTAAACACTGGACAGGAAAAATATGAAAATGAAAAGAAACCTACCAGCTTCAGCACTTGACGCGAACTCTCTTCCACCGTGACCGACGGCTCCTGCACACCAACAGCGTCAGCCAGAGCCTGTCCCATCTCTGTCTGAACCCATCTGCGAAGCGAAAAAAACATCAGTGACCCACGATCTACTTTCCAGCAAGAGACAGACGGCTGGGGCCTGGAACCAGGAACACTCATACCCAGGATGTACAATTCCGACTTTCAACCCCATATCTCTAAACTCAACGCTCAGCTTCTTGGCCAGCCAATTCGCTGCAGCTTTGCTCATTGCATATGCCGTATTGGGATACGTCTCGTGGTCCAGCGAGCCGATACTTCCCGCGATACTTGACATGAGGATGAATTTCCTGCGCCTCGCATCTGCGGCGTCGGTCGCTTTGAGAAACGAGTAGCAGGCGTGGAAGAGTTGTAGGGGCCCGATGGCATTCGTTGCGAAACACGCTTGCACGCTTTCAATCTGGGTGTTTAGCGTGGTGGTGAAGGAGGGTGCGGTGCCAGCGTTAGCGATTACTATGTCAATTCTGCTGATGTCTTGGTATGCCAGTCGCTCAGAAAGGGTGTTGTAGGCGGCGTCTTTGTCCTCGTCGTCTAGATGAATCACTAGGAGTCGCGAGGAGGGGCCTGTTGGGAGGGACTTCAACGACAGGGCCGTCGAGTGAGTCGGCTTGCGCACCGTTGCAATGACTGTCGTTGAGGGACGGAGCAGTAGATCTGATGCGAGCTGTCTGCCGATGCCTTTGGGGCGAGTTGAGCACTGAGTTTGGAGAGAATTCGGGGGCTTGTGATTGCGATGCCGTGCGTACCTCTATTGGCGCCCGTGATAAGGTATGTCATGGTCTGCGCCATTGTCGTTCTGAAGCTCGTGTTGTTCGAGCAAAGTTTAGCTAAGCCGTCGGTTGGGGAATCATTCAAAGATCTGGTCTTCATCAATCTGATGATAGCTGGCAAAATCGAGTCTCTCAAGGCACTTACTTAGGTACTGACAAGTGACAACTGTAGTCGGCGGGGGTGACTTGCGCCATAATAGCGTCTCCAAGTCGGATGACCGCATGCGGCAGTACGTGGAGGCGACGTCAAGTTGACGGTTTACCTACATACATACATAATGTTACATACAAAGATGACAGGTGCTGATTATGACAATTCCATGTTTAGTCAAAAGTCTAACTATAAGCAACGCTTCCAGCATCAATGCCATCTAGAGGTACCTTCGCGCGTGACCCCCCTTTTGTATAAGATTGTGTAAAAGCTTCTACGCCGGCCCACAAGCTTCTGCGGGCCCAAAAGCTTCGG
>SRPS01000177.1:0-60957 GCA_018360175.1 Claviceps arundinis
CCAGTGGACTTCCAGTGGACTTCCAGTGGAGCGGCTTACAGTGGTGCTGGTGGGCGGACTCCCGTGAGGAGGAAAACCGAAAAACGAAAAAACGAAAGGTGGCCAGTGGTCTTTGCAGTGGTCTTCAGTGGACTTCCAGTGGAGGGTTCCAGTGGGCGGAGGGGGGGGGGGAGGTCACGTGACTAAAAACGGAAATCCGTGCGAACAGGTTGGCCAATATAGATAGAAGATGCCATGACGTCCACCAGAAATGTGACTATGTACATAGTTTCGATACTAGGGGGGTTTAGTTTAGTCAACCCGGCCGTCTCGAAGTAATACTATGTCACTTGTTTATTATGCTGTTGCCGTCTTATTATTCCGTTGCTGTCCCCCCCCGTCGAGACACTTCGAGACGGCCGGGTTGACTAAACTAAACCCCCCGGGGCCCGGGCCCCTAGTACATATGGCAAGTTGTCGTTCAACGGTCATTGCAAGGGTCTTTCTTCTCTTTCAGGGGGGTGTTCCTTTTGGTGGGGGAAACGCCTTGGGGGAGAGCACCGTCACAGCACGTGGGGTTTGTACATACAATTTGGTTGGTTGAACATACGGAGTACAGCTGAACTAACACGGAAGTAGTTTTAGGGCATGTATGTACCTCTTGTCGCACCTCTTGTCGCATGAGCGGGGTTTTCTCCCTCTTTGCTCTCCGTGACTGTACCTCCCTTAATGGAGTAAAGTGCTTCCCGGCAAAGTACAACGCCACCTCGTGGCTTTGCATGGAATCTTTCTTCCAGGCTTCCCGTCGAACGCGCGGCTCGTTGCGGGCAAGGGAGCGGCGCCTTGGCGAAGAAAGCTTCGCAAGATCAGCATGAGGCACGTGTACGGTGTGTTAATGCTTGAAGTTGGTTGATGTTGTGGCTTAGGTATCGGTATAGGTATATTAGTGCGAACGAGCATGGAGAAAAAAGGATGCCGGTGTAATGAAGACTTTGCTTGCCTTGCCGGCACGGGAAGTTCTATCCACTTACATATTTGTACATACATACATTACATCGTCTGATCTTGTCGGATTGCGGACAGTTACAACGCTCCGTGCGGGCAGGGACAAGCCAAAAAGCTGGGGCTACTTATGGGAGGGATTCAGGGAACCTACCTACCTACCTACCTGGTAGTGCGGGCCGAAGGGGCAAGGCTAGAGCATCATGACACTATGTATGTATGTATGTACATACGGAGTACGTAGGTAATGCCCGCCTTTTCGCTCACTAAAATACCGCCGACTAGAACGGGCCGCGGGCGTTGTTTCCGAGTCCCGGCTTCTGCTTTTACAACTTGTATCATGTGTGAACTTTGAAGCCTACCTGCTTGCTACAGAAGACATTTCTTGCAGAGGTAACCTGATTATTCAGTTTAATGAGTGTGGAATGGAGTAGAGATTCTAGAGAAATTGTACACTGTACAGTGGTTTGTTCAACAATTTCAAAACATATTTTGGTTGCGACTCGGTGCATCCCTACCGCAGCTCGATGATCTCGATCATCATTGGACAGAAGGGACTTATGAAGCGGACATCACTTGGTCCACACGTCTCCCACTTCGTCGCAGGAATTATGAGATAACCTCTTGGAAATTCTTGAGAGGGAAGGTTTCACTGTTCAGTTCACATCTACTCCATACTGTAGGTAAAGAGACAGATGTTGGACTCACAGTGTTCCGGCTGCAGCAAGATCCTGGACGTCTCAAGGGCAGAATCGGCTCTATCATCACGCTTGGCTGAACTGAAATGCATCTTCGTCCTTATCTGGTGTCAAACAAGTGGAGACCGGGACGAAAGAGGTTGGTAGGTGTAAGTACATACCAGGTACATAGGTATGTACTCCGTACTCCGTACATACCTACATGTCTTTAGCAAAAGACGACTGCTCATGCATCACGTGATCCGTCGAAATTGCCGTTTTATAGCCCCATGTCGCTGAGACACGTTTTTCGGAGGAACACCCTGGTCTCGTTTCCAAAAATACCCCATCCACATTAAGCAACGCGCTTTCTTTGACACAATCAAAAAAGTTCCGTTTCCCTCTTCCCGTAAACCCTGCAGAGCTTGGGCGACACGTGGTCCTCGACTTTTTGGCCACTCATGAGTCATGTGAGTTTATCCGAAATTCGGGGCTCCTACTCAGTATGTACTACATATACACAGGGTACCTATGTTTGCTGTCACTACCCCTGCTCTTCTCCTCTCCCTCCCCTTCCATATCCTCTTGGCGGTCTTAACCCTCACTTCAGGTTACTGACAGGGGGTTGCAGCCAATCACGCCGCAGCATGATGAGGGGTACATAGGGCCTTCTGCAAAATTGGCGGAAAGCTAGAAGTACCGGCAGTTTTCAAACGACAAAAAGCTACATCGGCGGTGAACAAACTTTTTCCACAGTCCATGTCATTCAAAGTCACGACCAGGTGTGGAGCGCCTGACCTGAAGTGAGGGTTACGGATAGACCGTTAAAGGGATCCATTTGCATCATCTCGCCTCCGCAGACCACCAGAGTAACCAGACGGATTCAGGCTCCTCAGTCCTGTGACCCAACGGCGTCTTGCATTGTATAAACTTGGTTCTTGGGGTCCTGGGTGTATTGTGGAAATACCTCTGTGTTTTGAAGGAAACAGCACGACCAATTCGTCATCTTGCGATAGTAGCCATCTCTCGACTGACGCACCCCGACTTCTTTTTGGCTGTGTGGTTTTGGAGATTTGTAGCCACGAGCGTAGTGCCGTCTCCTTTCTGCCATCTGGCACACCATACGCGCCATTACCACGGTTTAGGTATGACAAACGCGTCGGAAGAGCTCAGTGTAAATTGTACCGAAGTCATATCATCAATTTGACAATTTTCAAATGCTCGAAGATTGAGAGGTGCTTTGGCTCAGTATGGCTGAATAGAAATGCGCGCAGAAAGCGTGTTCCAACTTTCGGGCGTGTGTATCGCTTTCACTTCCAATGACGCGGCACGCCCTGGGCAACCGCTCTTTTACTACCTATGTATCATTGTATTTCGGCGCAAAATCACATGTTACAGATCTGTCCGTCTTCCTGTCATCACAGTCCATCACCAGCGATAGCTCGACAGTCACGACTCATTACTAATGCCAGTCCCGCTCATGACTATCTACTTTATTGCAGAGACATCAAGTCCATTGCCCTGATTATCAGCCTTTCTTTTTAGTTTTGACGCGCCATGTCGTCGTGCTATTATGTTCAAGTCTAGACTCGCAATAGAGTCATCAACTTCACTTTGGGCACTGATATACTTACGCCGTACAGTCAGTGATGGCGCGTCACGCTTGAAGCAGCGGGATCCTTTCGCTTTGCTATCCCGGTACGGAGTATGTAGTCCAACACGTGAGAATATCACGCTAATGTCCCACTAGACCATCGGGATCGAATCTAACGAGAATTGGCATCTAGACGCACTGTTAGGGTCAAACCCCCCCTGCTCCCCACGCTCCCTCGCTCACATCTTCATGGAACACTTCGACACTTTAAATAAATATTGTCCGCGTTTGAGTGTTCTAGTCCTGGGGTAGAAAAGTTTGGAGTTGTAGCCTATGCGCCTCAGGACGGTACTGGACCGGCGTGGACTCCTGAGTCCTGACTCAATTTGCTCACTCCCGTCACCTTGTCAAGGGCCATGAATCACATCTAGATACCTAGGTAGGTACATATGTGGCTACCTGCTGAGTGCTCACATCCCTTTGCCTTGCGGGAATCGGAGAGAACCTGTATGGACATTTACATGGGAGGGCAAATCCCCTTTTCCCGGACCGAAGTCCAGCATCGGGCCTTTCGGTTCGTTCATCAGCTCCTTTGGACCTTGGCTTAATCGTTGGCCAGCGAACTTTGACAGACTAGGAAGGTCTAGTCCCTTCCATGCCGTGTCATCCTCGGCAATGGGCATATTCCCCCCAGATCTCCATTATCTCGGCGCCACTTGATCCCCGATCCGTTGAATCGTTTCTTTCCTTTATTTCGAGAATAATTACAAGCAACAAAGCGGGGGGATTACTGGGTTACGGGCACTTAATTCAGTGTGCATAACAACTACATACACGCCTCACGCGGCTCGTCGACTCAGAAATGTACATATCCAGCCCCTCGCAACGTGCCGCTCAGCCGCTGTCAAGTGCCGAAGATCAGACTTGAGGCCCTGAACCACAAAACGTACGTGCCGACTGCCGGTTGACGTGAGGAGTCAGTCTGCAGCGGGAGACCTTATTTTCACCCCCAAGAGCTGATTAATTTTTACCCCAAATCACCCAGAGATTTGTATACTGGCGGGCGATTCAACCTGTAAGGTAGGGGGGGGATGAAATTGAATCGCCCGCCAGTAGCCAAACCGACCCAAGACAGCGTCCTTTCAGCGCTCCCGTGTTCCATGATAAGTACCATAATTCGCCATACGTTGTTTCAACTTTCAACTTGTATCGTCCAAACTTGAGCTTCATTTTTGAGCCCATATTCCCGAATCCCAGCACGGCATCAAGTTTCAACGGGACGACGACAAAGGCACAAAGCGAGATGAGGTCAACTACACCATCATTGGCTGCGCTACATAGCACTATTCCGTTCTAGATAATTTGGGGTGATAGTTACACGTAACACAGTCAGTTTTTGGGGTGAAAAATAAGGTCTCCCGTCTACAGCCTTGTTCCCTAAGCACATGATTGGATAAATCTGACCTGGGCATGGATTACACATGTCTCCATTATCTGTGATCCTTATTTGCTTATTATTGGCGACTCGAGAGGCAGGCGATGTCCATCACTCCATGAGTCAACTCGGCAAAATTGGCAACAAGAAAAGACCAGTTAAGCCAATCCCATGCGCCCGCTGCTACGCGGGATCTTATCCGTGCCGTGAGCCCGTCTCATATGTACATTTGTACTCCGCAAGTGCGGACCGCGGTATTATGTATAACTTCAGAAAGATAACAGTGTGTGTGGAGTTATCACACCAATGTTGGGGTCGAGATTCGAGTCTGGGGTAGATTGACGAGTCACGAATTTGATGGCGGCTCCGCGTGGCTGAGCATCATGATGTTTCTTGTGTCACGGAGCCGAAGATAGGTACCCAGTCCATGTTTCATCAGTTTGTCACCATGCGCGGCATGTCGTCCCGGTCACTTATGCCTTTTACAATTTTGTGCCACCACCAATATGATTCTTTTCCCTAGCTCCAGACCGAAATAAGAACATAAGAAATAAAAGGAGGATGAAACGCATCAGAATCAAAGCACCGCAATGGAATTCCAGCTGGACCAGCTCAGCTCTTCAACTCCAAGACCTGCCGTAGCACATCTTCGCTTGCTCTCCACCACCGCGCGCGCTGCTCCAAGTCGTCAGCCACGCCGCCGAGCGCAGCCTCTTTCCTACGCTGAGCCTCACGCGCGGCCACCGAACTTGTGTGAAGCTTGGCTTCCAAGGGTCCTAATTCCGCTTGCAAGCGCTCCGCCTCCTTGCGCTTCCTTGGCACTTTGGCCTGCAGAGCCTCTAGTTCCCGTTCCAGTTCCTGCTGCTCAGCCTTGCGACGATCCACAAGACGAAGAGTCTTGGCGAGCGGTAAGTTGAGACTTGGGTCGGCATCCGCGTTTTCCTGTAGCGCGCGTAGCCCAACGATCCTCTCCCTCAGCTCTTCTGATCTCGCGGGGATTTCCCCAAGCTTGATCGTGTCAAGCTGTATTGACTCGTAGCGTTGACTGAGTTGGCGACCTCTCTTCTCGAGCTCTGCCACCATCAGCGCCATTTCTTGTTTAAGCGACTTGAGTTGGGCCTTGGTCTGCGCATTCTCCCTCTCCAAGTCCAGATTGTCCTGTGCATTGACGATCAAGGGTGGTTCTCCGACGATGGCGCGTATGAATTTCTCCTTTGTAACCTGCTCGACATAGGAGAACCGGAGCTTGGCGAAGAGCTCCGTGTAGTGCGCTAGGTCGGCCTCGAGGCTGGATGGTGTAGGCCCGTCGAGAAGAGAGTTGGAGACATCGGACGCGCGCTGTCTTGAGCCGCCTTGTTCTTCCGGATCGATAATCGTGTCTCTGAGTTTGATAATTGATACCTCTTGTTTTGATTGTAATCGTCTCAGCACCTCAAGTGCTTGTGCCGCATCCATTGCTGACATGTTTTGCGGCGCGTGCGACTATAAAAAAGTAGGTCCTTCCCGGCCACGGATGATACCTTGCAGAATAGAAGGAGAAGAACAGGTCCTAAATAGACTGTTGTAACTCTAGGTTTTTAATAGGCGATTGATAATGGTCCAATGTTTGTATGTTCGCGTGAGGATACAATGCGACTGAGAAGAATGGTGTGCGATGATGGTTGCGATGTGTCGTTGGTGGGGTTGTTATTTACGTTCATCCAAAACGGGCTAGCCGGCATCGTCCAGGCTAGTCCTTATCGGATAAGCCGCCGATTACTTGGACTTGACGGCACGCGGCAATTCAGAGCAGCGTCACTTGCCCGTCCCTTGACTTGACCTCCCTGTCTTCACTTCAGACAAATCTGCATTCAACACAATCCAACTGTGTGCGCCCGCTGTGTGCGCCCGGCGCAGCTGGACTTGCGCGCTTCGCTGTCCTTGTGTATTGTCTTGCAGATGATCTCGAAATGTCCAACAATGAGCTTCTCACGGACGATTACGTCGCTGAATTGCTGGCGCAAGACGCCAAGGACTGCTCGCTGAAGTACTCAGCTATGGGCATGGAAGCCTTCCGCGAAGCCAAGAAGTACGTGCTCCAACAATGTTCTACGTGATATTCGGCTTCTCTTCCTACCTATTGCCCGAGTCTTCCTTCTCTGCCGCCTGCGTCCCACTGCTAATCAGATCTCTCAAGACCCTCGTCTGGACTAAAACCAAATACACGATTTCTCCGCCACATCATCAGGGACACGGATGCCCACAATAAAGCACTACTCGCTAAGGAAGCCACCGAGTCGAGAGCTCGGCTAAGCGATCTTGAGCGCGTCGAGGAGACGAAGAGAATAAAGTCGAATCCCGATGCGCGCGACATACGAAAAAGACAGATGGGCGACATTTGCGCCATCTTGGGTGGCAAGAGCCGGGCGAGAGATGACGAGGATCATGATAGGCCTAAGAAACGGCGCAGATCCACCGAAAGAAACAAGGACAAAGACGCGCGGGAAAGAAGAGCCACGCAAAGAGGGGGTGACTTGTTCAAGAGTGGTGGTGACAGTAGACGGCATCATGGCCGGCTTTCGGAACGGGACAGCGACCACAATAAGCACATGTCTGACCGACACAGGCACAAGCGTTCGAGGGTTCGTGGCTTTGATGACACGTCAGAAGAGGAGGACAGCAGAGAGAGGCGTCGGGTCTCCAGGAGAGATAGATCCAGGTCGCCCCGCAAAGAACGCCATGAGCATAATGGGCGTGGTGAGCGCCGAAACCGACAAAAGCATCGCTCTCATCATCGGTCCCCCATCTGTCGTATCTCACCCAAGCGGGACGTTAAGCATATTTCCCCGCGGCACGACGAGGATTCAGACCCCCTAGAAGACTTCATCGGACCGCCACCGCCACCAAACCATCGCGGGCGAGGAACCATTGGCGGCGCCGTTGAGCTTGACCGAAGGTTCTCAGACTCATATGACCCCAAGCTAGACGTCCGAATGGACGTTGACAACGACGAAGACCCTTGGGACGAGGCAGTGGAATCATTCAGAGACCGCCAGAAGATGCGCCTGAACCAGGATCAGCGAATGCGAGACGCAGGCTTCACCGACGAACAAATAAATCGGGCCAAGGGAATTGAGGCGACGGCGGAGCCACACGTGGTATGGTCAAAAGCGGGCGAGAAACGGGAATGGGACAAGGGAAAAGGTCTTGGTGTTGGGGGGGATGTCAGCAATGAAGATGATGAAGCGCTCTCCGGAAGACAACCGACGCTTTTTTCGGAGGAGTACTAGGATATGTGCTGGATTTGGACACAGACGCGCTCCCTGGCTGTTTTCCTTCTCCTCCTCTTCTCTTTCCCATTTCTTTGCCTTCTTTCTTCCACCCTTTCTCCTTAGCATCATGCTCTCTTCCTAGATCCCGTGTTCAGGAACAACATCATTACTCGGCGTTTCTGCATGACTATCCAGCATACCTATTACGCGGTGCAAATACATAGTTGGAAACTCATTTGGAATAACCCTTCCCAGTGTAAGGACGGAACTTGAAGGACTGGAAAATTATTTTGATGGGGGCGCACAATTGCGCCTACCGACACTTCTATTTGTGTTATTTCATATTTGACCCCGAGTCAAATGTCGTCACGAGTTCACGACGCCCTCTTCTCACAGTCTCACGGCCTCACACTTTCAAATCACACCTCTATCACATATTTAGTGTCCTTACGGCATCATTGTACCTGCCCTCACTTTACCAGATTTGTCCGCACACTTGGCTTCCCAACGAACCCGCCCAGGGCCTGCGCATCACAAAGCGAAGCACACTCTCGTTCTCACTTGGCTGAATCATCGGGAGGGTAGATGTCTGACAATCATTTGCCGGGAATGGATTTACTCGACGCATAGAAAGAGGTGGACTAGGTTGATGTATGAATTTACACGGATCAGTCTGCTGATCATTCGGTAGCTGCTGGAATACTCGCGCTGCTGGAATAAGCGCCGCAACTGGATGGTTTACCGACGTTGAAGATGTGACTTTGCAATATGTCTGTGCGAAGTACGTGCGCTACCAATATCGATGATGACTAGCTCATGCGACTCACTCGATCAACATTCAGACCAGGCGACCATTGTAATATACGGCCGAGTAGATCGGAGATGGATGAACGGTACGTCGGTGTCGCCACTAAACTACAACTATACGTATCTGAACAATTTGTATGACGGGAACCACGGTCGGACCTAATCGGCCCGATGCACAGTGCGACGATAGCATAGAGGTTTTCCTCCCTGTACTAGGGTTTTTCCCCTATGATTTACCAAGTAGAAGTTCTAGAACTGGGCAGCCTAGGTCAGCTCAGCTAGTGTATTTAATAATAATAATAATAAATACGTATCTGAACGACGATGCGGCGATGAGGCCGCAATCCTGGAGACCTGCCAGAGACTTGCGCTGTGAAATATCAATAATTCGTTACAAAATAGGCCGCTTGCGCAAGCAAGGTTAAGAAAACGAGAGTACCTATGCGTGCTGGCTTACCAAAAGAACCTTTCACCTCACTTGTCCGAGGCAGATTCAGAAACTACTACCTGCACTGTGGCCCTTCCTGAGGCGTCCGAGCGAACGGCGTTCCTGAGCCATGCCCGCCACTTTTCTGCAGTGCATTTTCGCCCCGCCAACTATTTATCTACGTGCGAAAACAATAGCTGATGATGGACAGCTCGTTGTTGCAGACATATGGTGGTCATGAAAGCCGTGGAGCCCCTTTGCGATTTCGTGATGGTGAAGAGAGAAAGGGCCGACTCCAATATGAAGTCCCATATGCAAAGCTAGCAACCACCTAGGTATATACTGTTACTTTGAGGAGTAAACGTAGCGAGAAGTTGATGGCGTCGAATGGCGCTTGTGCCTGCGGGCCAGTCGATAGCGCGTGATCTGTTTCACACAAGCGCGGTGTTGGCAGTCGCTGACATGGAAACAAGCGCGGCGGTTGACGAAATGGAATGAAGCTGAAATATGTACCTAATGGATGCGTTTTTTAGTGCTTTCCGCCGCGGGCAGATGAGAAGAAGTTGGGTATCTGGACGTGACACGGGGTGTTGTTGACTGGACAGTGGAAATAGAAGTCTAAGTGGTAAGATGGTACGGTGCACGGTGCACCTATCTACATACCTAGGTACATACTGAAAAATATACTCCGTACAGTTCGTACGATCAAGTAAAGTCTCCCGAAAAGACGGGCATGTTGTTCTAATAGTAAAGCACCTACCTAGCGGAGCAATGTTGGAAGTTGGTGAACCCGACGTGGTGCCCGCGTTGATTGGTTGGCGGGTAGGTGCATGATGCATTGACATGCAGCATGACGCATCATCAGCATGACCAGATAACTCCGTACATTACCTAAAATACCTAGGTACCTATTGCACCTTTCTTTGTCTCCATGCTTTTGTTCAAATATTTCTGCGCAAGGCACCTACCTGTATTGATTATCGTGCTTGCTTCACCCTTAAAAACCTTGCCTTTTCCGTCCGCTGCTCCTGTGTCCGAGACCCAGACTTTTCGGCTAACTGGGCATCGGCGTCCGCCAAGCCCGCTCCAGCCGCCTGAGACGCACTGCGCAGAAATCGTGCAGTCAGCCCTGCGACGAGCCATGTGCCGCGGCATACATGCACATCATACATGTCTCTTGCACAAAGGCTCTCCTGTTTGAAGTATTTTAAAGACTCCAAGATGATCATCCATATGCATTTCCACACAATCAACTCTGCGTACTGTGTGTTGCTCACGAGGCCACGGTGCCGCCAGCACGGCCAAGTTGGTTACCTATGTACCGTACAGTACGCCACTTCCGGTGCCAAGCCACAAGTGCTGGCTGCCTGCTTCTTGCCGCCTGCGACCGCCCGCGCTGACCCACCTGACGGAGTTTTGTTACACTCCACTCCGATGCTTGAATCCACATGCCCCAGACGCTTCGGCCGCTCCGCTCCGCTATGTATTACATACCGCCCAAGCGACTGGCGCTTTGAGTCTCTCTGCCATTCTCCAAAGTCTCCGACACAGTAACTCTTCCTCACGTCTTGTCGTGTATTTCTTCCCGTTGTTCTTGCTGCTCCCTTATGTAAGCTTTTGACTCGCTTTTCCCTTTCGCACTCGCACTTGCGAGCTTCGACTTCTTTGCATACGCCGCGGCTTGCACGCAGATGACGGGCCTCGCTGGCTGACCGGATCGTCGTCGACTGGACGGCGGACGACGAGGACGAGGACGACGACGACGACGACGACTGCCATTTGATTACGAGTGCCGCAGACACAATCTCCGACTCCATTTACCCCTCTCTTTTTTATACAACGACGACCGCCCTTGCTGGTGTTTTTTTTTTCTTCATTATTTCCTCGCCTTCTTTCGCTCTTTCACGACAAACAACATTTCACGACTCGATCGCATCATAACTTGCTAAAGATCAAGATGCGCCCCCCCCGTATCGCGATACTCGTTTTATTTACTGCTGCATCCCTCTTCATCATATACCGCAGTTTGACGACCAACCCGAATAATGTGGCCGCCACCTACCCGGCCACACCACGACGGTCCAGATCGGTCTTCGGCTTCATGTACTACAACACACCGTTCTCTCTATTTCCACCAAACGCTGCCATCAGCTTAACGGATGACAACAGCACGTCATTTGCTGCCCGACCTGCTGCTTTTGGTCCCAAGCTGGCTTATCGGGGCTTGAGTGGGCAGCTCTGGGTGGGCAGTGGCTTCGGGGAAGATGGTCTGGACTCGGATGGAGAGCTCGGCTGCAGCGATATCCCCGGCTGGGGCTCTTCTAGTAGCCGGGCCTCTCTGAAGACCTCCTTCAAGGCGGCATCGGCTAAGCGCCTTTCGGGCAAGTCAAAGGTCTCGAAGAAGGGAGGCAACCTCCTCGACCCGGATAATCGTGATTTCATCGCCAAGGCCAAGACGCAGCCGAGGCATGCCAAGAATGACAACACAGATGACTATCTGACAGAGGAACTGTCGGGCACGTTGTCCCGGCGTGACGCTTCGAGTGGATCATCCGCGCATGCCGATATACAGTCCATACAGGAAGCTGCGGAGATTGAGGGAAAAGTCGTCCTGCTAAAGCGCGGTGGATGCGGGTTCCTTGAAAAGGTCATGTGGGCGCAGCGCAGGGGAGCCGTCGCCGTCATCGTGGGCGATAATCAAAAGGGAGGCCCTTTGATCCAGATGTTTGCGCATGGTGACGAAGTTGACAATGTCACCGTGCCTTCAGTGTTCACCGCCCGGACAACGGCGCAGCTTTTGTCGTCCTTGACGCAGCCGGGCAGCTTCATCGAGGACACCATTGACGACAACGGCAACCCGGTGCTCAAAGTGCAGCAGTCTACCACGGTCAGATACAGGAAGCGGTCTCCTGCTCGCTTGGAAGCTGCCGTGGCAGCCGCGGCCGGGAAGAATCACGCCGACCTAAGGACTAAACAGACTATGGGCAGCGGAAAGAAGAAGCAAACTATGGAACCGAATCTTGCAAGCTCAAAGTCCAACCAGAGGCGCGGAATTCTTTCACATGTTTCTAAGGGCAGCTCAGCTCGCCCTGTTGATGCAGAGAGTCGTCCTCCCCGAAGTGGACGTCTGGACTGGGTCCTCGTGGAAGACTGGAATGACGAGAAGGACAAAGTAATAAGCGATACGTTGGGTAAAACCAAGAAACCCAAGACCAAGTCTGATCGTGATGGCGATGGTGATGGATTCGTGATTGGCGTGCACGACTGGCGAGATCCCGATCTGGTAGGGAGTACCAGCAAACACGAGCACGACGGCAAAACGACCTCCTTACAGGCAGACACGAGAACCGACAGTAGTCGCACAAGACCAAACATCGGCACTGCTGCCGGCAGCAAGTCATCTGAGGCCACTTCCAAGCATCGCGGTCTCATGTCTGTGTTGTTCGGCGTCGGTAGCTCCGACGTTACACCAGAGCCCCGGGTTCGGCCACCACCACCACCTCCTCCCCCCCCTCCTGAAGCGGAGGAATTCCAAGAGCGCCCCCTACAATCCGGCAGGCGCATAGTCCACGAAGGCCTCTGGGTCACCATCACTCCCTCGAGCAGCGCAAGCCCCTTCTTCGATACTCTACTTATACTAGTCATAAGCCCACTCGTCACCCTGACAGTTGTGTACGCGCTTCTCATCCTACGGGCTAAAATCCGCAGAAGGCGCTGCAGAGCACCCAAGTCAGTAGTAGACCAGCTGCCCGTGCGGACCTATCACACCGTCCCCTCGGCCGTGGCATCCGGCATGTCTCCCCGGCTATCCTCCCCTACAGGAGCGACGCCCACGACACCCCTCTTGCAGCATAGCACCCCAATATCGAGATCTCGTCCTCGTTCCAGGACTACCACTGGGGTCTTGGAGAGTCCCAACTTTTTGGGGGCGAGCCCAGCTATCCCCACACTTATACCACAGGACACGTCCAGGATGAACCGTCGCTCTGGATTCGAAAAGGGCGCTGGAGACTTTTCGGCCGAGTGGAGAAAGTACATGGGCAGGCAAGTCGAGTGCGTGGTGTGTTTGGAGGAATATGTCGATGGTGTGAGCAGGGTGATGAGGTTGCCGTGTGGGCATGAATTCCACGCTGATTGCATGTAAGATTCCCTCTCCCCATACCATTTTCCTTCTTTTTCCATCCTTGCGACTTTTCTTCCCTTTCGTTCCCTTCTTGGGCGCTTCGTCGCGCCATGCGTACTACTATGTAGCCGGGCTTGCATGACTAACGTGGACATCTGTCTCTAGTACGCCCTGGCTTACCACGCGTCGGCGCACATGCCCTATTTGCAAAGGCGACGTCGTCCGGTCCATGCAACGAGGAAAGGGGAGCGGGCCTCGGTACGAGCCCTTTCGGGAGGACGACTATGATGACGACGACGACGACGACGAGGAGGAAGTAGCCGAGGGCTCAGGATCTGGAACCGGAGTCGGGATCGGGACCGGGACCGGGCCTGCGATTGGCCTAGGCATCGGCATCGGCTCTGGCAACAACTCGTCTGAGAGGGCCGTCGACCTGGAGCAAGGTTCATCGACGACAGAAGCACGCAATGAACCACGACCCTCGCACTGGGGAAGCAGCTGGCTGGGCTATCTTTCGGGTAGCTTTCACTCAAGGACCAGAGCAGGACTGCGGTCGCCGTCTCCGGAACACGGAGTCTGATGGACATGACTCTTGTGAATTGGCATCCTACTTCAGGGGTTTCGATGCCCGCGTTTCTTTTCCCGGGGGCTTTTTTTCTTTATCAACTTTTGACCTCTGTCTTTGGTCGTTCCTTTGGCCTGATTCTCTACTTGAAGACCCCTATCAGTGGCGTTTACGACCTTGAATCCAGAACATACTCTGGCCGGTTTCTTGTTTCTAATTAGCGAGCACTCTCTTTTCTTGCCTTTTTTACTTTCTTCCTTTTTCTCTCTTTTGTTTTGAATGAGGGGGCGAATGGCTGCAGGACACAGTTTGGGGGCGTGAACATACATACGGACGGACGAGATGTTTCGTATATGCGTCCCGTCTGTTCCTGTGCCGTGGTGTAGTTCTCCGGACGAGCCATGGAGATCAGACGACCAGATGAGGAAGCTGGCGAGTCTTGAAGCTCTTTCTTCTCCCTTTATAGTCGAGTTGAGTAAGATGGAGCCTGTCGAGACGGAACAGGCAGTTGGAATATATATACCCCTTGTGGAGGGAGGAGACATCGGCCCCGTTCGCTGGACCTTGATCAGTAGAACGCTTTTATAAATGCAGATTCTATTGATCACACTGGGTGACTCTGCTGCAAACAAGTTGATGTCGATGTGTTGTGAATATGGCTGTGGATGTGATGGAAACTAAAGGGTTCACGTAGAGCGTGTGTAGGCTCAGGCACTCACATCCAACGAGTCTGGTCATTTCATCGTCACATTCAGATTTATGTCACTTCTGTATTCCACCTCGCCTTCACCCCGTTTTACGACCATGACCACTAAATACAAAAGTGTCTTTTGCGATTTTTATTGCCCTCTTCATGTACCAATGAATATCAGTCAGTGTAAGACCCGCCTCCTTTGCAGCTATGTGCTCGATAACCCTCATTTTAGGAAGCAAGATCTACCAAAGCTTAGATATAACCCTTGAGAATAGCTGCCTCGGCATTGAGAATCGATGAGCCAGCGGCTCCAATAACGGCTGTTCACAACATAATTAGTACGCAGCTTCAAATATGAACGGATTGGCTCCTCTCTTGAGAAAAAAAAAAACAGCATTTTGATCTTGGAAGACCACAAAGACTGGGGTAAAAACCGTTGAAGCATGCAAAAAAAAAAAAAAAAAAAAAGGAACACAAAAAACGTACTGTTATGGCTCAGCGCCGTGAACTTGATATCGAAAATCCCACTCTCATCCCCGCGCACACGACCCACGCTCACAGTATACCCATTTCCCAAATCTCTGTCCAGCCTCGGCTGCGGCCTATCCTCCTCATCAAACACCCAAATCGCAGGATCCGGCGCCGAAGGACACCCCAGCGTCAGCGCCTCCGTCACATACCCCCTCATAGCAGCCTTGCACTCCTCCGCCGACGGCGCAGGCCTCCTCTCAAACCGCAGACTCACACAAGCGGTATGCCCATCGAGAACCGGCACGCGGTTACACGTTGCCGAGACCCGCAGGCCCTCCTGCTCGATGAACTCGCACTGTGAGTCGTTCAGCCGGCCGAGGATCTTGCGCGCCTCCGACTCGAGTTTATCTTCCTCGCCCTGGATAAAGGGCACCACATTGTCGAGCATGTCCATGGAGGACACGCCGGGGTAGCCCGCCCCGGAGACGGCCTGCATGGTGACGATGCTGACGGTAGTGATGGGGCCAAAGGCGGCTTGGAGGGCGGCGAAAGGGCCGACTAGTCCTATGACAGCGCAGTTGGAGTTGCACACCAGGAAGCCTTTTTGGAGATTATTCGTACGCCGTTGGTGCGGGATGAGATCCAAGTGGGAAAGATTGACGGTCGGGACGACGAGGGGGACGAGGGGATCGCGGCGGTGGTTTTTGGCGTTGGAGAAGACGGGGATTTCGGCTTGAAGGAATTCCTGTTCTGTTTTGGGGTGTTAGCCAGAAAATCCGCTGGTAATGCTCTTCTTGTGTTCTGTGAGGCTATCTCTTTCCCTTTCTATGCCATGGGAGGACGCCGTTTTCTGTACATTTCTTCTCCCTCAAATTCTCCCTGGAAGCTAAACTTGGGGGGGGGGGGGGGGAATGAAGTACGTGTCGTCCGATAAAGTGTGAAGTAGCGAAAGGGAAAACAAGTCTCACCAATTTGTCCCGCAACGTCGGAATCCAGCCCCGAAAACACAACATCGCAGTCCTGGAATTCACTGGCTTTGCATTCCCGCACCACCAGCTCTGCGAGCGATGGGCTCATCTGCGACGCCTGCTTCCATCGCACGGCATCTTTGTACTTTTTTCCGGCGGATCGGGACGACGCACCCAGGGCGTGGAGCTTGAGCGAGGGGTGTTGGGCGAGGAGCAGGATGAAGCGCTGACCGACGGAGCCTGTGGCGCCAAGAACGCCTGGAGCCGAGTCAGTGATTGGGATGATGAGGCGGAGTTTGGTGTCGTGTTCGATGGAACATGGATGCTGAAGTCGGGGGAGGGAGCATGGACGAACCGCATTTCTTGGGAGGGAAAGGACTTTGGGTGGCCATTTTTGTCGAGATCTGCCGCCGCGAGGGTTAGGCAGCGTAAACGAATTAGGTTAGCTCAAGGGAGATGCGGGAGGATTGATCAGGCGTTTTTTTCAAGGACGTGTGAGAATATCAAAGCTCGAGGTTGGGGGAGTCAATTGTATGTGGCATCGTTTGCAGACATGGATCCCGAATCAGGGCTGATGTGCCGGTGGTCGCTCCATGCATCTCCATGATGAACCCCGCGCCATGGCTGAGTTGCCCCGCCATCGGAGCCCGAGCTGCGAATGTACATACATACATGTACCTCAAGGCTCAACTTCCCAATGACAGTACCTATAACAGTCACTCCCCCATGCGACTATGCAAGTTTTGAGCAGATGACCACGGTGCGGCGCCAAGACGCAAATCACATCGGGTTTAATCAGTTTCGTTTCTTCTTTGTACTAAAGGAGAACCTCATTACTGCTCCTATCTACTCTGTACTATGTAGTCCAGCGCCAATATGCTTTCGGTCTATAAGTAGCGGTATTTCTAGCTCTGTAAGATCAGTACGTCTAGAATCATTATCTCTTAAGGCGCACTCCTCGGAGGCGTCATAACTGTTCTGAACCATGTCCAATGGGTCGACGCCCCTCAATGCAAACATGCGATGGATGCATCATTTAGAAAAGACAACGAGATGAAAAAAGGCAAAAGCAAAAGCAAACGTCGTTCTCAATAAGTCGTTGGTCGGCATAGCAGCACTTTACTGGTCAAAAGTGGAAAGACGAGCATTGTCGCCGTAGATGCGGAACTGCACAAATATAGTCGAATCTTCCACCATGGTGCCGAGAGAGCCCAAGAGCCATGGCACCGCTGTGATCAGATATTCCTTTTGTTGCGAGTACGCCAGCAGACTAAGCCCATAGGTCAAATTACCTGTTAGAGATAGCATGAAGAAGAGAAGGGAAAGTCCTAGACAGAGATGCTCGTCAGATGAAGTCAATTTGTGGGAGTCCTAAGCATGCCATACCTTCGCACGACTTTTCGCGGTAATTCTTGAGGATTTGAGGTATTCTCGCGCTGCAACCAGTCAGTCATCTCTGATTCCCATGACGGAAGATATACCCCCAAAACGGATAATAGCAGTGCGCAATCACACTCACCATAAATATAATATAGCGCTGACGTAGCCAAGAGCCAGGCCAACCTTGGCTTTCAAGTCCGATTCACCGACAGGAACCGGAACATTGGCTCCATCCTCAGGGTAACCCTCGTCACCGTTCCACGCGCCAGCCTTGTACGAGACGAACCAGCCTAAAAAGCCGACAATGTAGACAGCCATCAAGCCAAGCATGTTGTTGAGCCAGGGACGACGCTCCCGGGTCTCATCCTCGCCGGTAACCACCTTTCGGATAGGCTCGAGTGCCGATTCTCTGTGAATCTCATGCCGGATGAGGGATCCAGGAATGTCAGCTGAGCTTCGTCGTCGTCCGAGCAAACGTGACCGTTCACAGGTTTCATCCTCGTCGATGAGTGATTCTCGTTCAGAGGAGGCGCGTCGACGGGCAGCCTTTGCTTTGTAGTAGCTCGTCTGAGCAATGAGAATTATGTCGAGAAAGCAGAAGTATGCTGCCAAAGCAATGGCACTGGGGGCAAGCTTCGTGAGAAGTGCTCCTGTGGTTTGAGACATCAGCTATGCGTTCCTAAATGTAGTTCAGAGGAGCGGTGTCTTACCCACGAGGTTGCAAATATCGCCTAACAACCAAACGATCAAAAAAGCCATGCTTAAGCCATCAGAGCTTTCCGCCTTGTAGTTGGCGACCAATTGAGGGAGCTGCAGAAAGTAACGTAGTCAGTCAGCATAATCATCCAACATGGCGAGCCAATTAATACGACGCCGATTCAAGTGTGACCTAGGGACATGTTAAGACTCACCAAAACACATAACCAAGCTGTCAAGCTGATACTGCCGAAAATACCAGACAATGCCTGCTTCAGAGAATGGCTCATGACGGCAACCGCTGCCGGCGCAAACGAATCCATATCGAATCGAGTTCTTTTATCTTCGACAATTGGCACCTCAATGCCCGAGTTGCAGCCAGAATTCGTCGTACGAGAGGTATGTAGTTCGAAAAGGAAGTCGAGCAAGGCGGGGCTCGAAGTCAAAAAATGCGAGATCGGGCTGACAAGGTGAAAGAGAAGGCAACCACAAAGTGAGACCAAGAACAGCAGAGCCTCGTGCCCCGATGATGTGATACGAAACCAAATTTCGGCGCCTTGGTCAAGGGCACTTCTGACCGGCTCACGAGATCAACTTGACACTGGGAGAGAGTGGTCCAGCCAAGATGTGCGCGGGCACGGATGTCATAGGTAGATTGGCATCTGGCGGTCGAGTTTCTTATCGACGCAGATTTATTAGTGTCATCTGGGGTCGAGATTTTGACGAATCCGTGCTGCATGATTGGCTGTCTGCGTATCGGCTGTCACCCGCGGTTCGGGCGCATGACGCACAGCAACAGCTGAGGCAGGCACGATTGAAAGGCGGCGGGGTCGCTCCTGCGCCATTGAGCATCCGTCGTAACACGTTACACGAGTCACCCGCTCGCAGCCAAAGGAGGGCCATCAAGAAAGGGACTTTGTTATCGCCGTTACAGTGGGATAGGTAATGGCGTGTTTCCCGTTTCCAGTGTAGTGTAGTGTGCCTGGCTGACTGGTCATTCGACGCGACAAGGAATCTGGAAATGGCGCGGTGCGGTGGGTGGTGGAAAGCTGCATTGAAACCCTACTGAAAATGGCTTCGAGATCGTTTTCGACTCTCGAGACCGATGAAGAGGTTGAGTCCCGGTTGCAGGCTGCAACAAGTCACAACATTGGTCTTTTGAACCAAGCTGAAAGAGGAAAGACGAGACAAGTCGACAAGGGAACTTCTTGTCTCTACCGGCGCCTGGAGGCTGGCCTGAAGCTGTCTCACGTGCCTGAGCGGCCTCGTCTTGATTCGTCATGGAGTCACGTACAGCTACATAAGCTGCGTCAACACCGCAAGCCGAGACAATCTGGTCATTTGAGCGTGGGGGCTATGTCCAACGCGCTGGGCCATCGACGTCAATACATAACTTGCTTCGCTCACAACCACAACCCCGCTTGCGATTCTCAATCCCTCAAACCTTGACCGAATTTCCTCACCGAGTCGCCTCACCCCGTGCCGTTCATCGAGTGCTCGACAGTATGAAGATTTCCATCGCGGCGCTGGCCCTGGGTCTTGCCTCGGCACCTGTCGCTACTGCTTGGGGATGTACGTTTTCAGCTCTGGGCGAAATTCAAAACAAACATATCCCCCCCCCGACGAAAGAACACAGCCGTGCTGACAATCACGCCTTCATGCAGCTCTGGGACACATCACCACCGCCTATTTGGCCAGCCACTTCGTCGCCAACACAACAGAAGCCTTCTTCAAGGAATTGCTGCTCAGTGACGACGATGATGATTACCTAGCCAAAGTAGCCTCCTGGGCAGATTCCGTCCGCTACACAAAATGGGGCAGATTCACGAAAAACTTCCACTTCATTGACGCGCACGATAGCCCACCTCACTCATGCAACGTCGACTTCCAACGTGATTGCAAGGCCGATGGATGCGTCATCTCCGCCCTGGCCAACTACACCCAGCAGTCTTTGGACTCGTCTCTCCCCGCCTGGCGTCGCGCCCAAGCCGCCAAATTTGTCATCCACTTTGTCGGTGACTTGCATCAGCCTCTGCACAATGAAGATGTTGCCCTGGGAGGGAACCGGATACACGTATTGTGGGATGGGAAAGCGTTTAATCTGCATCATGTGTGGGATACGTCCATTGCGGAAAAATGGCTGGGCGCCGGGCGCAGAAAACCGTATCCCACGGCCGAGAAGTGGGCAAAGCAGCTGGCTGGCGAGATTGAGGATGGCAAGTTTTCCGATCAGCGGGAGGCGTGGTTGAAGGATCTGGATTTCCAGAATGCCAGTGAGACGGCCATGGCTTGGTCGCGAGAAGCAAACGCTTATGTGTGTACCCACGGTACGTATACTTCGCCTGTCCAGCAAGATGCTGTTCAATGTGAAGCTTTAGATGCGTTGCTGACATGAGAGCATAGTGTTTCCCGAAGGCCCGACAGCTATTGAGGGCCAGGAACTCGGCGGCGACTATTTCAAGAAAGCCGGTCCGGTCATCGAAGTCCAGGTCGCGCGTGCGGGATTCCGCATGGCTGCTTGGTTGGACAAGATCGTCGAGGGGTATGAAGCTGCACAGATGAATGAGCCGGGTCCATCCGAGTTGTAGAGAGACGGAACAGGTGAAAGAAGCGGCACATTCTTCTTTCATCACCCGGAAATATCGCCGATTGTAGAGCTATACGTGAAACGATATACTTATAGGACTAGCTGTGTCTTGCCAAGCGATTGGTGGACAATTACAGTCTCCAATGCATATGCAGAATCTGCCATAGGGTCCCGCATACATAACTACTCCGTACCTAGATTTATCATCGTGTGCGGGTAAATGTAGCATTTTGCGTTCATCTCCGAAGAGCAATAGGTACGTAGGTATGTACTCTGCTTGACTGGCTGTTTTACCTGCTCCTACACTCCGTGACGGATTGCACGAGCTGATCAATGGGTAAATTGGCGACATACACTTGTCAAGATGCATTCCGAATTTCCGAAGGACACGTGTTGGGACCTGATCTCAGTGATTTTTGCGTTTGATCTTGTCAATGAAAAAGAGTATTAACATTTATACCAACCCATATTTCTATTCATACCACCTACTCCGTTTTTTTCTCCCGCCCCATAACCCCAGCATACCTACCTCTCTCGTGCAATTTTTTTTCCATCTGACAAACGAAATTTCCGCCATCCATCTTTCTCGACAAAACGAATCTTACTTTCTTCAACAACCGATATTTTCGCCATCACGATGGATTCCCAACAGACCATGGATTTTGGGCCTCACGACACTGGAGCTGAAAATGGGCCTGCTCAGCTAGCGTCCACACAAGTGCAGCAAATACCAAATCTTCCGACGTCGCCTCATCAGTTCGACTCGTTTGAAGGCCTGTACGATTTCTTGCAGGATTTTCATCGGGAAAACAGCGCCGCCCTCATCAAGCTGCGTACTTGAGAGAAGGCTGGAGTCATGACTAGCTGTGTCTTTGCATGCGATCGTGGCTCGCGGCAGCCGTCTCAGAGCGTTGGGCTTAGGAAAACCGCGACGCAAAAGGTTGATTGCCCTGTCCGAATTAATGCCTCAACTTCACAGAATTCCGAGTGGAAGTGGACACTGGACATATGTTGTCACGGCTGGTCAGCATAACCACGGCCGATCTCTCGACCCTTCGGCGCACAATATCCATTGCTGTCGAACGACTGCTCAAATGGAAGTCGCGAAACAAGTTACGAAAGAAAGACAGGGCCATTCGGCCTCGAGAATTGATGAACATTGTCAGAGAAGTTGAGGACGGATCTTTTTATTTCCGTCCGAGAGACATCTACAACGATCGAAACAAGATCAAGCGTGACGCGCTCGGTGGTCTTACACCCACTCAGGCCTTCCTTCATCAAGGCGCTTGAAATCGGCGAAATCAAACATGGCATACTGTATGACGAGGACAGGAAAGTGCAGGGTGTTTTCTAGACTTATGAGTGGTGCGACAGCGAGACAATGTGGAAGAGATTCCCCGACGTTTTTGGTCTTGACAACACCTATAAAACGAGTTAGCCAGGCTTCTCTAATGGCCTGATCTGTGATACCGGTCGCCTGGAAGAGATACATCTTAAAACGATTCGTTTTATAGGTGTTGTCAAGACCAAGGACTTCGGGGAATCTCTTCCACATTGTCTCGCACCACTCTCTCGCACCACTCATAGGTCCAGAAAATACCCTGCACTTTCCTGTCCTCGTCATATAGTATTCGATGTTTGATTTCGCCGATTACAAGCGCCTTGATGAAGGCCACAAGAAACCCAGAAATTGGTGTAAAAGATCAACGAAAGAGTACGTGATGCTTTTTAAAGGTGTGTACAGGCCCCCCATTCTCCAAAGTAAAGAAGGTTTTATTACTGTTTACATATTCAAAGACACAAAACCAACTGGTATATTTTTAAACCATCAAGTCAAACCCGCCGTGAATTTCCACGAAAAGACCGCAAATGAGACCTTTCATTCTTACACTTCGTAGCTCATCATTTTATCCCATCCATTCCTGAACTCTCTCGCTTTTTTTCGTGTCCGTGGTATCTTCTTCCCCCCCTTCCCCCTTCACAGAACCATGCCTTTGACTTGGTGCACCTTCTTCACATTCACATCTTTAATCACAAACACGCAAATCACTCCCAGGACCATGACGCACGTTCCCGCAATAAGCATGAGACGCTGCGTCCCCGCATACGAGGCAATAATCGCAATGCGCTCGTCCGAACCCATCGGGTAGCTCAGCTGCACGTCAAGGCTATCATAGATGGTGGACCAGTCCCCAGCAACAGATTCCGGCAAGAGCTTCTGCAGTTTCTGGGGCAGAGTATTTGTCCAGATAGCCCCCGAGATGCTGTTGCCGAGGCCACCGCCCAGGTTGCCAAAGAGGTTCAGCATGGCCAGCACGGCGGCCACGTCGTTGTGCTCGCAGACGGACATGACGGAGACTTGCTGCCCGAGAATCATGGCACCACCGGCGAGGGCCATGAAGATCTGGCACATGATGGTGTAGCCAATGGGGAAGGTGGGCTGGCGAAAGTAAATGAGGAGGGCTTGTCCGAGGATGTAGAGCGGCACGGCGGCGACGAGGATCCATTTGAAGTGGCCGGTTCGGCGGATGAGAAAACCGACGAGGAAGAGGTTCAGGCCGTTGACTACGTCAAAGATGCTGGCGATGTAGCCGGCGTTGGAGATGGATACGTCGTAGACGACCTGTAGGTATGATGTGAAGTAGCTGTTCCAGCAGTAGTAGGAGATTTGGTAGCAGGCGCTGAGGCAGCATGCGCCTAGGACGTTGCGGGCTCGGAGTAGATGCCAGGGCACGAAGGGGGTCTTGGCGCCCAATCGTTCCCAGAGGGCGAAGCAGATGATGAGGATGAAGCCCAGGACTAGCATGGCGATGATGTGTGCGGAGCGCCATGTGTCTTCTGAAGAGGCGGCGATGGTGAAAGGTAAGAGGAAGAGGACAAAGCCGGCGAGAAGAAGGAAAACCCCGACGACTTGGAGGGAATCAATGTTAGTCTAGTACGAGCTTTGAAGTACACCAGATACACGCTTGTATGTAGGCGTGCATATGCACAATGAGATAATAGGGGAGTGTTTCGCGGGTTTACTTACTGTCAAATTCGTCAAAGTAGTACATGAAGCCTCGACACTGGCCATTGACCACGCTCTTGCCAGCCGCGGTTAGCCGTCCACTCTCTCGCGCCTTCTTCTTGCCCATCTGCATCAACACAATCATGGGAACAGCCACGGCCGGCAGCACAATCGCCCAGGCCCCGAAGCCCCACCGCCAATTGTCCTCGTAGATCGTCTCCGCGGCCTTGGGACCGCCAAACGCAGTGATGAGAAAGGGCGAGGAGGTGAAAGCAAATGCCAGACCTCTGCTCTTCATGGTGGAGATGTCGGCGGTCATGACATCGACCGAGAAGATGACACCAGCGAATCCGATGGAGTAGAAGACCTAGCACGTAGGAATTAGCAGACGGTCGCTACATCTCTCTATATGACTTGGTTCGGATGTTCATGCAATCATTGGGAATGGAGAAAAAGGGGAAAAAAAAAAAGAAAGGGACTGCTGTAGAGGGGTTAAAGGGAAACAACGCACATTCGCCGCGGCATACACCTCAAAGGTACGACACGCCGCCATGAGAATCATGCCCAGTGTCGACAGCGCAATCATGCAGGAGAAACCAAGTGACCGATCCCACAGATTGAGAACCTTGGCCAGGGGCATGTACACGGATGCAGCGCAAATGCTCGCCACGACGTCCACGACCGGGATGAGGGCGTGGCTCTCGAAAGCGCTCAACACAAAGGGCGTTAAATTTGCTGCGAGAGACGATCTCATTGCGTTGACAAAGTATATCAACCACATACTATTTTTTTCATGAGATTAAGCAAAACAGACACACGAAGAAGCGTTAGCCAAGTAAGATAAGGAGTGCGCTTCCTTCTCTTCGGTGGATGGACGGACCACTTACCACACAAAGACGGCAATCAGCGAGCCTCTAGACCATGACATGGCCATACCTTCTGCGATTCTGACGCCCTCCTGGGCGTTTTGGTCAACACTCTCATGCTCAGAGGTGTGTTTCTCGTCATAGCTGTGCTGTTCCTCCGTGGCGGCTGTGGAAGCAGCCTTGGACGGCATGGTGTCTGCCATTATTGAGATTCTTGGGGCGATGGAAACCACCACCAATACCCCCCCCAAAAAAAAGAAGAAAAAAGAAGAAGATGACAAAATAGGAGAGAAAGAAGAAGCGCAAATACGTCTGGTGACGGAACCTCTCAGGTTGATGCTGAAACACAAGTTGCTATCTTCAAGGGGCGCAGGGAAATGTGAGACGAAGGCAGCGGCTGCTTTCCCTTTTTGTCGTTGCGCCAGGAGCTTAGATTGATAAGATTGGGTGTTCGACCGGCGACGGACCGGCGTGACGGCTCTCTCTCGGTTAACTCTGTCTGGTCCAGTCGGACGTTTATTTGGTGCAGGCCCCGCTCTGCGGCCGCCAAAAAAACGCCAGAACTACAACAGAGAGGTACATACATATGTACATAGGTACACCAGGTTCTGTAGATCAGACAGACCATCTGATAACAAGGGCTCTGTTCCACCGCGCTAGTCCGTAACATGTCTCGCTCGAGACTCTTCTTTTTCTTGCTCATTTTTCCGTTGTTTTTTCCTGGCGCACGGGTTAGCTTCTCGGCCAACAGACACGAGGTCTGCGGGCCGCAACTTGCAAGCCGTGTTGGTACATACATATCTACACCGACAAATGTGTCAGCGGCCCGGTCTGTTTCGACAACGAGAAAGCATGTGAGCTCTTGTTGCGCAATTCGTGGCTGAGAGACCCTTGTCTAGGCCGTTGGCGGTTTGTAGGTATTCCGTAAGGCAAGGACAGGAGCTAACTACCTCATACATATTCGTACGTAAAGCAAAGCAAGGGTGGATGAGTTTTATTAGCTCATTCCTGCGGCGAGAAGGCTAAGTCTAGGTACTTTGTGGCGTTCTGCAGCAATATGAAAGACCGGATGAAAAAGGGAACAAAAGAAGGAAGAAAAAAACGCGCGCATTCGATAGCATTATGGCCCGTCAAGAGGAAAAAAAAAAGAGCATTGAAGTCGATGGAACTACCACACATGTATACCTACATCTTGCCAGCCCATTTGTTCCGTACCAGGGATGGCGACTGACAACTGTGGCAAAGATGTCATGGCGCGGAAAAGAGAGTCTCTTCTACAGCTTGCTATCCGTCCACCTGGGCTCTCTCTTCTCAACGAAAGCCCGCAGCCCTTCGCGGTGGTTCTCGCCGCCATACAAGACCGAGTTCCACGTCTCGCAAAGAAGACGGCTCGCGTTCTCCGCACTTCCGTCTTCCCATCCCGAGATCACGCCTGCTCGGCTAATGATGACACTGTCGGGGCTGTTGGTCGCGATCGAGCAGGCAACCTCCAGGGCCTTCCTGACCACGGGCCGATCTAGAACCGGATCGTCTTCAGCTGCCGCATCTGCTGTCACATCATTGATCATTGACCACGCCTTGGCCTCGGATGCCGGAATGACCCTGCCAGTGAGAGCAAGCTCCATGGCTCGGGGTCGTCCAATCGTTCTGGCAAGTCTGGGCAGAGACCCCGCGTTGGGGACAACTCCTCTCTTGACTTCAGAGAGGGCGAATGTGGCGCTTTTGCTGGCATATATCAGGTCCAGGTTGGCTAGAATTTCCAGCCCGCCGCCGAACGCCAGTCCGTTGACGGCCGCGATGACAGGCTTCTTGCCGTGTCGTCTCGATAGTCCGCCGAAACCAGAGGGTGGATTCATGGGACGCTCTTCGGCAAGACCTTGAGACCGCCGGTTGGCAATCTCATTCCATTCCTTGAGGTCCATTCCGGAGCAAAAAGCGCGTCCGGCGCCAGTAACGACGGCGCAGCGGAGGGATGGTTCTGTGTCGTACCACGCAAAGAGAGCTTCAAGCTCATACTGAGCCGTCACCGTCATGGCGTTGAGTTTGCTGGGACGACTGAAGACTACGAGCATGATATGAGGCGACGGAAAAGAAACTAGGCTGTACGTCTGTACTGGCATTGCCTGCTGAAAATCGGATGGCGCCATATTGTTGTAGACTTGTAGTTGGTCTTAGATGATCTGCAGATGAAGGGAAGGGGCTGTGCCGACACCTGAGTGGCTAGCTCCCTCTGCCTTTTAATGTCGCTGAAGCCGACTTGTACTGCGTGAATGCGAGCGATGACGAATCGGTGGAGTTGCGGGCAAGAGTCTAGGTACCTGGCTGTCGCGAAATCCCGAAGAGCTTGCAGATGCAGGGACGGGCTGGGTATGTACATACAATGAAAGCCGATTACATACATACCTAGCTTGGCTCTGCGAATCGACGATTGGGTTTGCCGAGGTCTTGTATGTGACCAGCATCATCCCTGCAGTGCGGGATAGCCTTGGGACGCCATGCTGCAGCTTTCTGCGATTCAGCGTCGCATCCGGCGACAGGAAGTCCATTTTACACCTCGTCTCCCGTCGTAAATACGACTCACAGATCGATGACATGGTCAACGTATGGAGTATGTACATACCCAGCGCTCTGGAGATCCTCGGACATACGCCGTAGGTACACCGTACATGCCACCCCGTCCCCTGCGTCTCGCCCCCGGCGATGTCAGTTTTCCTTGCTTGTTGGGACGGAGCGCGCAGGACTGGGAGAAACAGAAATGGCGTGAGGGGGCGTCCGGGATTCCTGATTGATAAAATAAAATGAAGGCTGGATCGTTGCGGGACGCCGGAGGAGCTAGGTTAGTTGCATTCAACTCCATGCAGTGGCGCCGCCAAAGGCTAGGCTAAAGCCACAACGGGCGCCGTCCAACCATGGGCTTCCGGCATAATCTAATCAATCAGTCATTTTATCAATCAATCAGTTGCGCCCCCATCACAGCATGCGAAGGATGTATGTACATACTCCGTATGTACTCCGTAGTCGTTGATCGTGTAGGAGGTACATACTGTGTATACCCAGGTATAGAATACATACGACATGAAATCCGTCTTGATAGGTCACACGCCCCTTGAACTTCAAGTAAGTGACCGATATCGGGGCCCGTGTGATGGCGAGAAAAAAAAGAGAAACTACCGGGGTAGAGGAAGAATGGGGCGATGCGGGCATATGTAACGGATCATGGCCCATGCAATTAGGATAATGGATGCATCCACCCAGCATCAGCAGCCTCAGGGCCCTCAGGAGTCAGGAATTGAATTGAATCGTGTTTTTTGTTTTGTTTTGCAAGAGCAAAAAACCGGAGTAGCAGGGTTACGGAGGCAAGATATCTCATATTCGATACTGGCCCGCAACCACGATGTGAATGCACCTCCAGCTTCCTTTCTTGCATTCCACGTGAAGAAAGTTGTGAAATGCGGTGAACATGACGGACCCAACGCCGGTAGTAGCGATGGATGCTCGATCCAAGTTTTCGACAAAAGTCAGTGCGTGTCAATTGCAATTTGCGTCGCGCATGTGCGCTTTTCGTGGCTTTTTGACGAAAGAATACTGACAAAAGCATGCTTGCTTTCAGCTCAGGAACATCTTTGCCTACTTCAGCATCTATGCGAGGGTCAACCCAACGAAATTTGACATCCTTCTCTTCATCACCGGCTTGGTCAGCGCGTGCGCGTCAGGTGTTCCTTTTCCAATTCTGGGCATCGTATTCGGCCAACTCATCGACGACTTCAATGACCAAACGTGCCAAGTCGGAGAGACCAGCAATGCGGATCAAGCGCGCCAGGCGGCATACCAATCTGCCGTCAACGACAAGATCCTCTACGTCGTCTACCTTGCCGTCGCGCAGTTTGTGCTTGTATACGTTCATCTTGTTTGCTGGTCACTCGGTGGTGCCCGTCTCGCGCAACGGCTGCGCGAGCGATATCTTCAGAAGCTTCTGCACCAGGATGCTGCCTTCTTCGACACGATGCCCAGCGGAGAGGTCGCGTCACGGCTGAATGGCGACATATCGGCCGTTAGGGCGGGCACCTCTGAGAAGGTCGGCATTCTTCTCTCGAGCATCTCCTTCTTCGTCACATCATATGTCGTGGCCTTTGTCAAAAACGCAGAATTGGCCGGTATCCTCACGGTGCTTATTCCCGCGTATTTTACCATGTCATTGGCCGGCGCGTGGTTCATTGAGAAATACTCCTCGCGCGTGTCGGATCGTTTTGCGGCCGCTGCGTCGATTGCCTCGGAAGCTCTCTCAAACGTCGCCGTCGTGCAGGCATTCAACGCGAATGATAGACTCGAGACCAAATTCACCGCTCACCTCCGTGCGGCTCAAACCGAAGGTCTCAAGAAAGCTATTGCCAACGGAGTTCAGGCTGGTCTCATGTACTTTATCGCCTATTCTGCCAATGGCTTGTCTTTCTGGCTGGGGAGCAGAATGATCGCCGACAACATCGCGAACGATGTGTCCGACGTAACTGTTGGCTCAGTCTTTACCGTCATTTTTCTTCTCGTGGATGGTAGGCTTGCGCGCCCCCTTCTGTTCGGTCCACATGACTACCAAAGCTAACGCATGTGATTATTTTTACACAGCGACCCTGATACTCAGCGAAGTCACACCCTTCGTGCACATCTTTGCGGCTGCTGCCGCATCGTTCTCGAAAATCAGGGCCGACATGGAACATCCAGCGGTCATAAACGGTACGTCCGACAAAGGCTGCAAGCTGTCTTCGGCCGCTTCCGGTAGATTTGAACTGCAGAACGTATCCTTCGCGTATCCTTCGAGACCGGAGCAACGTGTGCTACAGAATGTTTCAATGGAGCTACAGGTTGGAAAGAAGACGGCTCTAGTTGGGTTCTCTGGAAGCGGAAAGTCAACCATCGCTGCTCTGATGCTTCGTCTTTATGACCCCGCTGAGGGTAGCGTCCTGCTAGACGGCCATGATCTCCGAGAAATAAACACTCGTGAGGTTCGAAGCATGATAGGTTTCGTACAGCAGGAATCACGCCTATTTGATCGCTCAATCCTCGAGAACGTTGCGCTTGGCCTGGTCAATTCTTTCTCCCCCGACCATGAGTTGCTGCATGCTACTCTGCTTGGACCGCAGCTCGGCGAGATTGCTGCTAGAATTAGGAGCGGAATCGCGGTGACGGAAGCTGCTGGCCAATACGGAGCCGAAATGTCCGAAATTGTGACTATGGTGCAGAAAGCAGTAGAGCTTGCCAATGCTGCTCAATTCATCGACAAACTTCCTGAGGGGCTGGGAACCATCGTTGGGCCCACCGGCAAGCAGCTCTCAGGCGGCCAACGACAGCGGATTGCCATCGCGCGAGCACTCGTAAAAGACCCAAAAATCTTGATTCTAGATGAGGCAACTGCGTCGCTGGACTCAAAGAGCGAGCGAGACATTCTGACAGCAATTGAACGATGCTTGGAAGGACGCACGGTCATCTCTGTGGCGCACAGGCTGTCAACGATCCAGACGGCCGACAAGATTATCGTCATGAGCGAGGGTCGAGTCGTGGAAGAGGGAACGCACTCTGAGCTAATTGCTAAAAAAGGAACCTATGCGGGCTTTGTTGACTTGCAGAGTTTGCGTGACCCATCTGCCAAAAGTGATGCAGCAAAATCGATGGAGGAGAGCCCTGGCAGTGATGATTCTCTGGTGGAGGCTAAGATGAAAGATGCCAAGATAATGCCACTGAACGTGCCGAATGAACCGATCGGGGATCATCAGTGTTTGAATGATGCTGATAGCTCAATGAAAAAAAAATCTTCATGGACCCCAGTACAGGTCTTGTTCTCGTTCATTCGCCCGCATGCCATCATAGCCCTCATCGCCCTTGCCGCCGCGAGCGTTGTCGGGGGTGCATTTTCGGCCGAGGCTGTCATATTCGGCCACACAGTTGGTAGTTTTACGCCTTGTCAAACTCCAGACTACATTAGATCGAGCGGAAACTTTTTTGGCTTGATGTTTTTCGTCCTAGCCCTCATCGAGTTCTTCGCCAACCTGATCAGCTGGGTTGGGTTTGGGATAGTGTCGGAAAAGTCCATATTCAACATACGCGTTCGCCTCTTTCGTTCCTTGTTCCAGCAAGACGTTCAATGGCATCAGTCTGAGGACCGGACACCTACTAGCTTGCTTGGATACATTACGAACGACGGCGACCAGATTGCTGGGCTGAGCGGATCAACCATTGGCACCATTCTGTCTATTTGCATCAATCTCATAGCAGCCGTCATCATGACTCTCATTGTCGCCTGGAAGATTGCAATCGTCTGCTTGGCTATTGTTCCCATTTTGTTGGGCATTGGCCTCATTCAGCTTCGAACCTTGTCCAAGTTCTATGAGAAGCACGAAGAAGCATTTAGCAAATCGGTTGGCATTGGCGTTGATGCAGTCGATTCTATTAAGACTGTGGCGTCACTGTCCCTGGAAGATGAAGTCCTGGCTGTTTACAGACGTACTCTTGATGAGCCAAAGCGAGAAGTCACTGCCATCAGCTTCTCAGCCAACTTGTGGCTAGCTCTGCAATACCTAGCAGGAAATCTAGCATTTGGATTGGCCTTTTGGTGGGGTTCCAAGCAGATCTTCAGTGGCGTCTATACCGAGACCCAATTCATCATCGTCGTCTTCTCTCTGCTCGTCAGTGCCCAACTTTGGAGCCAAATGTTTGCGCTTGCTCCAGAGTTCACAAACGCAAAGGCTGCCATAGCTAGAGTGACTGGAATTATTGAACTCGGCAAATTGAAACAAGGGGCTTTGCCGACGTCAGTAGCCAAGTGTACCGACATTGAAACTCTGGCAGAGGCAAAGTCTTTCTCGCCCGTTTCCACGGGTGGAGTTGACTTGGAGCTTCGAGACGTCCATTTCTCCTATCCTACTCGCACGAATGCTCCAGCGCTAACTGGTCTGAGCATTCACGTCCGGCCTGGCCAATTCTGCGGCCTTGTTGGTCCTTCTGGTGCTGGGAAATCTACCATCATCTCTTTAGTGGAAAGACTGTACCTGCCATCTTCGGGTGCGATCTTGATCGATGGATCAGATATTACTAAGAAGGCAGACGTTACTTTCCGGGATGAACTCGCTCTTGTGCCCCAAGATGGAGTATTGTTTGAAGGCAGCGTACGGTTCAATGTCTCCTTGGGAGCCCGGCCCGGCACAGAAGTGTCGGAAGAAGACATTATCCAGGCTTGCAAGTTGGCGAATATTCACGAGACCATCATGAAGCTCCCAGAAGGCTATGAAACAGAATGCGGAGCTTCTGGAAACAGGTTTTCGGGTGGCCAGAAACAGCGGTTAGCCATCGCGCGCGCCCTAGTCCGAAAGCCAAGGCTGCTCATCTTGGACGAGCCTACAAGCGCTCTCGATGCAGAATCAGAGAAGCTATTGCAGGATGGACTGGAAATCGCGTCCAGAGGGATCACCGTAATGGCGGTCGCTCATCGTCTTCATACCATCCGTAAGGCTGATGTGATCTACATGATTGAAGGTGGCAAGAGCGTGGACTCCGGCACCCATGACGAGCTGTGCACGCGATCTGAAAGTTATCGATCGAATGTGCTAAGCCAAATGATTTCGAGTTGATCACGGCCGCTAGACATGCAACATTGATTGCATATTTGTTCTTCACATGAGTTCTTTGGTTGGATTGGCGAAGCAGGTGCCGCATGTGGCATGAAGTAGGACTTAATACTCCGTATATGAAGTAGGACTTAATATATCATAAATTGCCCTTGGCCAATGCGCAATTCGTGCGGACCTCGGCCATCATGAGGAGGTAGGTAAGTTACAAACGATAGAGAAGCACCCATGCTGGTCAACAGAGAAATGATGTGTCGGTTACTCGGTGGTGTACGGACTCACGGAGATGGATGATGGAGGAGCGCGGTCGGAGTGGATGGAAGATCGTTGCAGGATCATGAGTTTTTCCAAGGTCATTTCGGCCCACCAGTACGACCCCACCCTTATGCGCACTGACCAGTCACCAGTGACAACCCGTGACGGCCCCACTTGATGTGGCCTCGGGAACTCTCAAGGACGTAATCAATCTGTTGTCGATTTTTTATCAATCAGCACCCGCCACAGCACCATCGTGAAGCCCGCACTGATTGTACATATACCTTGGATGTACTCTGTACAATGTACATACTCGCGTCGCTCGCATGTGGGTATGTACACAACTCGGCGCTTTCCAAGCGTGCCATGCTAATCGCACGCCTCCTGAGTAACATATGTACTCCGTGTACCGTACTCCGTACATCATGCACTTCCACCCTTGTCTGCCGGTCCCCTGACATCTCCCACTTCAGGACCGTTTGTTACATGTGTGGCAGTTCGTACAGAGTAGGTAGGTACTCCGTACTGAAAGTTCCACAACCCTTGCCACAAGCAGTGGTAGGAATAAGGCCGACTGCGGTGGTCTTGACCGAGGAAATACTCGAGTCAGGCCAATGACGCGAAAAGATGGGGAGCTTGATCGAGGCGAGCTTCGGGCCCTTGAGGCATCGCGGTCGCTCGAGATATGGACGATGCAACTCGTTTTGCAAGTACTCACCACTAAGTACCTCATCTCGTCTACTCATAGAGACCTACCGTATTAGCGAAGGAAATCGCCGACCTCTTTGACGTCGGCATCAGCCAACTCCACCATCGCAGTCATGACCACCGCTGCCGTGCACACCGTCGAGCCTGAAAGATCTGGCAAGGTCAAAGAGCTTGGGTTTGATGTTCCAGCTCTAGCACAACGATGTCCTCCCATGCCCGAATCTGAGATCTTGCTCTTGGCGTGGTCCCTTCTTCTGCGCCGATACGGCATTGATGGGACTAGCGACTTCTCATGGGGTATGTGCTCTGAAGACGCCGTATCCTATACTACTTTTGACTTTCCAAGTGGTGAGACTTCATGGACGCCGGGGACGTCCGTATCAGAAGCATTGGGCGACATAAAAAGCTATGTGCAGCGAGTATCATCTTCAGACTCGAGAGTGGTGGCCGATGGTACCAGTCTGTACTTCAACGATGAATGTGCGCCAGGTCAACAGTGTGACCGAGCTCATTGGGATAGCGACACCGTCCGCTGGGTGAGTGATTGTTATTTTGATGTATGATGTAAATGAGTGCACACGCTGACTGTCCGCATCAGGGCAACGTTCAATTAAAGACAGTGGTTCGAGATGGACGTCTCTGGGTGCAGCCCATGTGGCGCGAACCGCTCGGCGGTGCTTACCTCGCCCAGCATTTTACTCTGGCCTTTGTTGAGGTTCTCACGGGTATTTTTGCGGATCTGTCTGCGCCCATCTCTACCGTGCTGGAGTTAGGCAACGTAGACAACTCTGTGCTGTGGAACTGGAACAAGTCCCTGCCGCCTGCAACCGAAATTTGCATCCAAGACTTGATCTCCAATCAGGCGAAAAAGCATCCCACCAAGCAAGCCATCTGTTCTTGGGATGGCGACTTCTCGTACGAGGAAGTCGAAAAGTTTTCTACCCTTCTAGCCACACATCTTGTCGATGTGGGTGTATTGGTGGGTGACATTGTCCCGCTTTGCTTCGAAAAGTCAAAATGGACCACGGTCGCGGTCTTGGGCGTGATGAAGGCTGGCGCGGCGTTTGTCCTGATGGATCCCAGCCAGCCGCTCCAGAGACGGCAGCTGATGGCGGAACAAGTGAAGGCCAAGTTCATCATCACGTCTGATGCCAACGGTTCTTCTGGGCCCCTCATTGCACCCGAGGCTCAAACAATAGTTTTCAGCGATAGCACTATGCAGTCAATGACGGCCAAGTACTGCCACGCCTCCAGCGCCATCAATTTGCCGTTTGTGTCTCCCGACTCGACGCTTTATATTATTTTCACATCTGGGAGCACTGGCAAGCCAAAGGGAGTTATCATCGGCCACTTGGTCTATACCTCGAGTGCGTTGGCAAGAAGCACTGAAATAGGGTACACCGATTCTTCACGCGTACTGGACTTTACCTCTTATGCATTCGATGTGAGTATTGACAGTATGTTGAGCACCCTATTGCGCGGGGGCTGTCTTTGCATTCCCTCCGACCAGGATCGAATGAACGACATAAGTGGCGCCATGCGTCGATTTGGTGTGAACATGGCCAACATGACCCCTTCGGTGGCGCGCATCCTGGACCCCGATATCATACCATCCCTCAACAGCCTCGGTGTAGGCGGCGAGGCCTGTTCTGCTGGCGATATTGCAATATGGGGGCAGCACACTCGAGTCGTCGTAGGTTATGGCCCAGCAGAATGTACTGTGGGCTGTACCGTGAATCCGAACGCTGCCGGGAAGCCGTATGTGAGTATGGGTGCTGCCAAAGGGTGCACGATTTGGCTTGTTCACCCCGATGATCACGACAAATTGGTACCCGTGGGGGCAGTTGGTGAACTACTCATTGAGGGGCCTATCGTCGGTCAGGGATATCTTGGAGATCCGGAAAAAACAGAAGCAGCCTTTATCAGAGATCCAGTCTGGTTGATATCGGGCTATGATGACGTTCCAGGAAGACGGGGTCGTTTATACAAGACCGGAGACTTGGTCCGGTATGACCCAGACGGCGAAAACGGTTTCATCTTTGTGGGAAGGAAAGACAGTCAGGTCAAGTTACGAGGACAGCGCGTGGAGCTGGGCGAGATCGAGCACCATGTTAAGAGATTACTGCCCCCGGGCACTGATGTCGTTGCCGAAGTCATTGCTCCCGAGGGGCAAAAGAAAGAGACCATGTTGGTCGCTTTTGTGGCTGAGAGACGTCAGGATAAGGATAATACTTCTGAGCCGCATGTTGTCGAGATGTCTCCTGAGCTACAAAGCGCAGTGCAACTCGTGAGCACTGAACTTCTCAAGACTGTACCCATTTATATGGTGCCATCAACATATGTGGCCGTGTCTCGAATTCCGATGTTGGTGTCTGGCAAAATTGATCGCAAATCGTTGCGGTCTATTGGCTCCTCCATCTCACTTCACTCAATCAGTCGAGAAAGCGGTGCTGCCTTGACGAAAACGGCCAGAGCACCAACGTCAGACGTTGAGAAATGCTTGCAATCCATCTGGAGCAAGCTTCTCAACTTGGAAGCGGACCAGATCCACGCTGAAGCGAACTTCTTCATACTGGGAGGTGACTCGATCCTAGCGATGAAGCTGGTACCTGCTATGCGGGACGCAAGATATGACTTGACCGTTGCCCAAGTCTTTGCGTCTCCAGCGCTGCAAGACATGGCCAGAGAAGTAAATATACTTGAGACACGCTCCTTTGTTGAAGTGCCGCCCTTCTCCTTATTAGATGGCTCCTGGGACCGCGAGGCTCTCTGCCGAGAAGCTGCAGACCATTGTGGCCTCGATGTGGCGTCGATTGAAGACATTTATCCTTGTGCGCCAATGCAAGAGATTCACATGGCCTTCTATCATCGCTCAGAGGAAGCTTATGTTGCTCAGCGAGTTGCCGAGATCCCGGACGCTGCCACGGCGCACAAGCTTAAGGCCGCTTGGGATATCGTGATCAAAGACTGTTCCATACTACGTACTCGAATCGTTGAATTTGAGACGCACGGCTTTCTGCAAGTCGTCACGAATGAAGCACCCAGATGGCAATACCACGATGGTCTTTCTGACTTCTTGACCGAGGACAGACAAACGCCCATGCCGGTGAATAGCCCGCTCAGCAGATTTACGATGGTGCACGATGTGTCCCAGGGAGAGAAATATTACTTTGTCTGGACGGCGCATCACGCCATATACGACGCCTGGTCTACAGAATTAATTGTTGACCACGTCATACAGGCATTCATCGAGGCGCCAGTCAAGCGATTGGCGGAGTTCAAACACTTTATCCAATTCCTCCAGCGTCCTGAGTGGCGAGAGATGTCCAAGTCTTTCTGGCTCAAGCAACTAGACGGAGCGACTGGACCACAATTTCCCCCCTTGCCCTCCCGATCATATATACCGGAGCCCGATGCACAGTTGGAGCGTCTGATTTCAGTAGACCGACCGTGCAGAAACGGCATCACCGACTCGACTGTTATGCGCGCTGCGTGGGCGCTGGTAGCCTCGCAATACACTATGAACGATGACGTTGTCTTTGGCGAGACCTTCACAGGGCGTTCACTCCCGATCCCCGGCATCGATCAGATTGAAGGTCCGATTCTGGCCACAGTGCCGGTTCGCGTGCGCATCGATCGCACAGCAACGGTGCATGGATTCCTGCAGTCGCTCCAGGACGAGGGCGCCACAAGAGCAGCGCACGACCATTACGGTATTCAAAACATCCGGCGATTGAGTGCGGATGCCCAGGTAGCATGTGAAGTCAGCATGGGCTTGGTCATCCAGCCTGCCCCTGCAGATGTGGATGATGGACAGCATGGCTATGCGCCTGTTTTTGCGGCGGGCGATGCGGCATTGGAGGCACTTCACTTCAACACGTACCCCCTGATGCTGGCTTGCTGTCTCCAACCGGGAGGTGGAGGCTTCCGCGTCCTCGCAAGCTTCGACTCTCGTCTAGTAAGCGAGGTCCAAATGCATCGAGTCCTGACGCAGCTTGAATCCGCAGTTACACAGCTTTGCCAATACCCAGATCGTTATGTAAAGGACATCTCTTGTCTCAGCAGAGACGACCTGGAGGAACTATGGTCAGCGAACGCTGCTGCTCCAAGATGTGCGCCTGTATTCCGCAACGCCTCTCTCCAGCCTGGAGATGCGTACCCAATTGATGATAGTGTGGCGTGGGTCGTGAGTCCGTCGGATAGCAGCCGCCTGATGCCGATTGGGGCGACAGGTGAACTTGTTCTCGAAGGCCATGCTGGCCAAGAAGACGACTCAGCCGCTCCCGACTGGCTAACACAGGGTACGCTGGGGATTTCGGGCCGGCATGGCAGACTTTACAAGACGGGAGATCTCGTCAAGTACTCTGATGGCCTCAAGCTGGTATTTGTCGGGAAGAAGAACGACATAATTCAATGCAACGGCCGTACAATAGACCTAAAAGCAGTTGACTGCGCATTAGCCCGGTCACTTCCCAAACACGTCGAGGCCTGTAGCCGACTCATCTCTCTGGCAGACGTGGCAGGCGGACCGCCGACTGTGGCAGCCTTTGTTTGGGAAAAGACTGGTCCTCAAACCACCGCGGCCAGCGTGACACTTGATCTCGAACTCGATGCCAATTTTCTGTCTGCTGCTACACCAGTGGCCTCGGCCGTATCGATCGAGCTGGTCAAATCTGTGGCCTGTCTCAAGAAAGCAATGCTGGATGCTCTACCCCCTTACATGATACCAGCGGTCTGCATTCCCCTTTCCATCCAGAGCGACACGCACGACAGACTAGACGCAACGCTTGTGGACGGCCTAGCAACTCACATGATCACGTCTTCGCATGTGGCGCAAATTCGACAGTGTTTCTCCCGCGCGCTTTCCAACGTCGGCGGCATGATTGAATTGTCGCCCAACGAGATCAAGCTTCGGTCGCTATGGGCGCGATTCCTCTCCATGGACGAGGCGAAGATTACACGAGACGATAATTTCTTCCGCCTGGGGGGTGACTCCATATTGGCTATGAGAATAGTGTCGGCGCTTCGCTCGGAAGGTCTGGTGCTGACGGTGGCAGACATGTTTCGCAGCATGAAGCTCGACGACATGGCGAGCGCAGTCAAGGAGGCTCCAGATGTGTCGCGTGCCCGTGAGGCAGGTTCCGCTTACAGGGAACCCTTTTCGTTGCTTGGAAATATCGACACAGACCATCTTCTGGCGGGTTGTATCGTTCCTCGGCTTGCAGATCAGACATGGATCGTTGAGGACGTCTTGCCGGTGACGGACACGCAGGAGAGAGACGTGAGGTCCACCATTTCTAGGCCTCGAAGTTCGGTTCAGTACAATATGCTGCACATGGATCAGTCTATTGACATGGCACGCGTGGTGGATAGTTTCCAGCATCTCGTCAGCTTGCATCCAATACTGCGAACCGTGTTCGTTCCCCATGAAGACGGCACTCTATTGCAGGTCGTGCTGCGGAATCTCTCAATTTCCGTCTCAGAGCATAAGTGTCCCCCTGAAGAGAACCTGGACCAATTTGCGCGCACATTGGCTGAACAAGATGTTGAAGTTGATTCCACGTTCCAGTACGGACACTCCTTCGTGCAGCTGTTTATACTGCGTCAAGATGGTAAAGAAGAACAGTCATTCATGCTTCGCATGTCTCACACGCAATACGACGGAGTATCGCTCCCAGAGCTCCTCAAACAGTTACACATGCACTACCTCCAGGAAGATATTAGTCCATCTGCACCGTTTGCCAACTACCTACAGCACATGACAACATTGCAAGACAAACACATCAGCTACTGGAAGAAACAGCTCGCTGGCTCCCGCCTATCCCATATAGTCAATCCCGCAAATTCCGCAACATCTACCACCCACTTCTTCACAAAAGCTGTAAATCTATCTGCGCGGCCCCCCGACGTCACATTCGCGACTCTCCTCACCGCGAGCTGGGCCGCGTTACTGGCCAGGCACCTATCCACAACAGACGTAACCTTTGCAGGTATCGTGTCCGGGCGCAACATCGACATGCCCGGCATAGAGACCGTCATGGGCCCTTGCTATCAATACATGCCCGTAAGAATCAAGTTCCAAGCTAGCTGGACGGCCAAAGACCTCCTAGAGCACGTTCGAGATGTCTACCTGGAAGGCAGCGCACACGCCACGCTGGGCTTTTCGCGCATCGCAAAAGACTGCGCAAATTGGGATCCGGAGGCGCCCTTTTATCCATCGTTTGTCAATTCTCTCGATCAGGGCTATTTTGATACGATGCCCTTTGGAGAGGGCCAGTGCCGCGTGGATTATACGAATCCGCATCTGGAGCGAGCGACGCCGCCTCGTGTGGTGGCGTTTACGGAGGGAGGGGAGAGCCGTGTTGGGATTGAGGCGGATGCGGAGAGGGGGGTATTTTGGCAGGCTAGGTTGGAGGAGTTGGTGGCTACGATGGAGATGTTTGTGGGGGAGCCGTTGGGGAGGGCTTTGTAGATGGGATGATGCTGGGACAGCATCGTGAAGGAGATGGACCTCGGAGTGTATTGTATGGCGTTTAGTCTTGGTATGTGATCATTCAGAGATGCTGACTCGACGGCAGAAGATCGAGACAAAGTTGGTCTGCGTGTCTCTTGGCCGCTATCATCAAGGTATGTACATACCTAATTGAATGTAGGGGCTAAAGAACAGCGCTCTGCGTACCTAACTACACACCTAGTCATCGTCTCATATGTACGGGCAAATACGTACCTAGCGGAGTCTCATGCGTGTGATTATTGAAACAGGATGCCCAGTCATTGAAAGTTGAAGCCAAAACGCAATGCCCATTGCCCATGTACCCCTATCTAGGTACATACCTACATATGTACTCCGTACACTCGACGCATAAAGTACCTACATACCTAACATTCTTCATTCGCGAAGTCGGAAGCAATCCCACTCCCCACCCTTGAACATCCTCCAGCGGTAAAAAAATGACTTCTCTCAACTCCGCAAAAAGAAAGGGGGAAAAGGGAAGGAAAGAAGGGAAAAAAAAAGGACGAGAAACCTTCTCAAGTGGAGAAAAGGAGGCTGGATCGCGACAATTCCCGCATGTTGCTGCAGTGTCCACAGTGCACACCGTTGGGATTCATCGTTCCGGGCCCCAGGATGCGGTGAAGCGTGAGACGAAGTTTCTTCCTTGTTAATCTTATCAATCTGATCCGGCAGGGGATGCTGTGGGCAGGGATCGTTAGGGTGTGGGTGGAGACTGGACACGAGTCGTGCGATGTTGAAGGATCGCGACTCGGAGGGGGGTGTATGTATATATTCTGTACTCCGTACATTATGTACATATGTACTAGGTTATTGTATTATAAAGTACATACGGAGTAGATATGTACTACTGCAACAACAATGGGTGTCGTGTTATTTCTGGAAAAAGAGCACGAAGGTGATGAGCATGGGACCGATTACGTCGAGCGTTGGGGCAAGGATGGACCGAGGATGAATGGAAAAAGTCGAGACGCAAACTTCGTCCCTCGTCGTATGCCGTTTGTAAAATGTTGTGTCTGGTGAACTTGCACGTTTCTCCCACACAGCCTACCTACTGCTCATTGTCGTGAATACCGTCAATTTGAGAGAGAACTTCTCCTACCGATTCCGTACAATGGCACCGTCTACATCCAACCAATTGCAGCAGAAACACCCGTCATCCGTCAAGATCCGGCTGCCGCATCCCTATCGCACGACATACCATCTGCACCTCGCGCCCACGCCGTCTCCCACAGGTGAGAGTCGCACGTACTTTTTGCGCCAAGACGAGCAGGCAGTCGACGAGGGAGAGCCGTTTCCCGCGGTCCTACACGATGAATCGATCCTTTTCACGGAGCTAGGCCTCACGTCGGACGTGATAGACGAAGCCGACAATACAGAGTGGGCGAGAGCGCGACGCAGTCCATCATGGCGCATCGACTGGACGGCCAGCGCGGCGACGCCAACGCTTGGCCACGTCTGGCTATTTCTGTATGCCTTCTTCACGATGCGCCACGATGTCGAGACATGCCGACTGCGTCTGCAAGGCCAAGGCGCCGCCGACGTGACGGAGCAGCTGCTGCAATCCATGGTGGCCATCCAGCACCCGCAGCGCATCACCTCCAACAAGACATTGAGCAAATCCAACGACGATTCCAACAACGACGAGCTGCTGCTCATTCTCCGCAGCGCCTTCTGGCAGGGCTGTGCGTCGCCACTGGGCGCTCGCCCCGTGTGGCTCCCAACATGGCCCTCAGCGCAGGCGGTACCGCACCTGGACTACACCATCGACGCCACACAAACCACATTCCTGCGCCACCCGCGACGGCGCCCCAAACCCACGCCTGGCGCTCTCCTGTACAGCCGCTACATCCCGTCCCTCGACCAACACTTTTCTCTCACGGCACTTGACTACCGCAACCCGCAACACCTTGATCTCTTCCACCGATGGCAGAACGATCCCCGTGTTGCGCAGGGCTGGCGTGAATCTGGCTCGCTGGACCACCACCGCGCGTATCTTGCGGACTTGCACCGCGATCCGCACGTCATCACCGTCCTGGGCAGCTTCAACGACGTGCCGTTTGCTTACTTTGAGATTTACTGGGCCAAGGAAGACCGCATGGGGATGCACTACGCCGCGGGGGATTTCGACAGGGGGCGTCACTCTCTTGTTGGGGAGGATGCTTTTCGAGGCACACATCGCGTTATGGCTTGGTGGCCGAGCGTGATGCACTATATTTTCTTGGATGATCACCGGACGGAGAATGTTGTGGGGGAGCCGCGGTTGACGGGTGCAAAGGTGCTGATGTATGAGTACATGTTTGGGTTGCATCAGGATCAGTGGATTGATTTGCCGCATAAGAGGTCGAATTTGGTCAAGTGTTCGCGGGAGCGCTTCTTTCAGATTTGTCCGTTCGAGCAGCATACGAAGCATATTGCGGGGACTACATTTACGTTTCCCTCGCGGCTGTAGTACAATAAACATAGGTCTTGGTTTGATAATAAGAAGGCAAATTGACAAAAAGCAAAAGTAGATTTTGCTTTCTTTAAGATTGTGGAGTGCCTAGGTACCTGTTAAGAGTAGCTCAACCGTCGCCTCGAAATAGCACAGAAGACGATGCGATGCGCATTAAGAGAAATGGCGACGAACATCTTGGCCCTTGAGAATCCCTATGACACGAAAAGATTCGGCACAGTCAACATCCGTCGTCGTCCGACTCCATTCCGGCTCGTCGCTTCTTGCTCGTCGCTTCCTTTCACTTCCTGAGCTCTTGAACCGTTGCTTCTTGCAACCATGAGCTTCTGGCCCCTTCGCTTCTGAAGTGCGCTCAAGGTTCCAAGGGGGTCCAACTGTGTCTACACGTGTGTGACACATTGTGATCTGCCTGCAGACTACCTCAATGTATCGCTTGTTTCTTTGCCCAAAGATGCCGGCTTTGGTCACTGCTAGCAGTGCTGTTTCGTTTCGCTGCGTCCGAAAATTTGCATAATGCACCTCACGCACGCCTAGGCCTTTCACAACATTAGTATTCAGTTCAGCCGAACACGTCACACGACAAGAGTTCAATGACAGAAGGTAAAATAGAGGCACAGAAAACAAAACTCACCCGCAGCCTTGCGGTGTCACCTCGCCGAAGAAGCAATCATGGGAGACCTTTTCCACGATCTGGTCGTCGTGTATGGGCGTGATGACTAGGCCGGCTCTGCTGAGAGAGACCGCCGCGCCGAGAAGCAGAGCAAGCGAAACTCTCATTTTGTACTCTCTTTTTTTTTGTTTGTGTTTTCAGAGAAGACAGGTTCCGCGTACAATGGTGGCTCGTAAGTCCTGATCTGATCGGAGGTAATCGTGAGAGACTTGTGTCGATGTGATCATGCAATGTCGTTTACACGAGACAGGCGTATCTTTTTACAATCAAGCACGTGGAAGAAAAGCAAACACGGGTGGAAGAGGAATCCCGTCGTTTTACCTCTCCCGCTTTGTCTCCGGCACTAACTTGACATACCTACCTCCTATTCCCACAGGGTTACATAGTAAGCTCGGTGGTGTGAAGCCGGCCTTACTGGAGGTTTCAGGCATGAGGACGCTTTGACGGCTTTGACGATGGGAATGTGGTGTCGGGTGGGACTATAGAGTCTAGCGCACGGGATGGAACGGGGAATTGGCGGATGGCGGATCGTGCAAAGGGGATCGAGCACCAACCGCCCGCCAACATGGGACCGATTTGGCCTCTACAGCGCACCTACAGTGGCAAACTCTAGTAGGCAGGGCCCCCGTACCCCCCAACCAAAAGCGCAAAACTTCCTTCTCTTTCTGTCGCATCATGCATGGCATCCATGTAACTGTACCTTCATCCGCGCACCTCCTACGCAACGATGGCGGTATTTTGTGCTTCGCATTAGAACTTTTACATCTTTCAGCAGGCAAACTTGCCACATAGATCGCATTTGTCGGTAAACCATGGCATTCCTGCGAGTATCTACTGGCAGGCGATTCAATTTCATCCCCCTTTTTGATTTGTCCAAATCTCTACCAAATCTCATCCAGGTCGGTCCATCCTTTACTTTGATGCTGTCATACAGTCCAACCAAATCTACGACATAGGCCTGAAGGGGTCACCATCCCACTTCCACCTAACTGTTCTTACTCGGACACTTGGTGCACACTTCCGGGATACGATACGGGCGATTCTCGGGACTGCGGGCATTATTTTAGTTACATCAAGATGTACGACAGCCTCGAGCCAGGCAGCGTCATTTTGGAGCAATACTTCGAGCGGTTCCTGTAAGAGAGGGGGGGATGAAATTGAATCGCCCGCCAGTACGTAAAAAGAACCACCAAAAGCTCAAATCGAATGCGATTGCGTTGTTAAAGCCCGGAAAACCCTCGGACCGACCCGCCGCCGAGATGAGGTAGTCGACTTCCCATGGCCTTCAGGTTCAGGGACAGCACGCTCGCTCTTTACTCTGCTCCGGTGGTTACCAATCCAATTACCAGGTATGCCTCGCTTGCCAACTGGCCCCCCGTCGTCTTTGCGAAGCCAATTGAAAATGTACAACGTTATAGCTTCCGAGCAATCGCTACTGGGGTCAAGCTTATCGTAGCGAATAGCCATACTGGCAACAGCAGGTCCATTCGCCACGCTGAAGTCGAACGGTTTGCCCCCTGGATCTTGGGCAACTTTAACATCCCCATCGCAATCCCATTCCCAGCCCGCATACACAAGCCCGTGACCGCCGCCACAAGAAGCGTGCAACTGCACCTCCAGGACGCAGTCCCTCACGGGCATGGCTCCGAATGGTGGGAACGGAACAAGGGGCAGGTCGCTGTGGCATTTGGTCTGTGATAAAAACATGAGCCGCGCGCCATCCGCTCGCCGGATTATGTCCATGTTTGCCGGATAATTCGGTATAGGCCGCTGGATGAAGGAGATCAAGGTACCAGTCCAAGAAGCAGAATGGAACTCGGGAAAGTATGCAACTGGGCGAGCCCTTTGCATGATGTAGCCTTGCATGTCCAAGAGTATGGCGCCCAGCCACAGGAAGCTAAGATGAGGGGACCTTTGTACAAGTATACCTCTTAGAACGTCTGGTTTCTGAGCTTCTGGCTCGTCGAGGACAGCAAACGCTCCCTGCATCCAAGCACCGCAAGCGTTGCATGGCAAATCTGGATCGATGAAACTGCTGCACAATAACGACAACATCCCTATTGCATTACAGCTCATGGTCATTAACTTGTCGAGCTGATTCCGGTCTTTTCCCCACGGAGGCCCACATTGTTCTTGCTTGACAGTTGGTTCTCGTCGCTTGGTGTGCCAATCTGGATAAGACCAGCAGAGTCTCTTCGAGATGTTGCGTCTGGTAGGCAGTAGTAGTGCCGCTGCGAAAGCCGCGTGGCTCTGATCTTCGATTCCGTGGTATTTTGCATAATCAGCAATGTATTGCACCGCAGCGGAGAAAGATGGAGGTGATCTATGTCCTTCATGGGACAGCGTTTTTCGGAAAGTCAAGGTCAGGTTCTTTGAGGACTGGAGGCTGACCGACCACGGCGACCTGAGGTCTTCCCCCATGTGATGAATCCGGGCAACCCATCCTTCTCCAGGCGCCAGTACCGCCGCCCACCATCGCACCGCTTCATCTGTGGCGACACCGAGGTCCACGACAGGGTCGTCTGTTTGCACCACACCGCCCACGCTATCTGACAGTGACAATGCCGCCGAGCTTTCTGTGTACTCGATCGCTTCTGCGCCCGGTACAAGTTCGGTCCATCTTTGCGAAAGAACATACGCCCACGCGAGCATGAGGAGACAGATGTGGCCACTGTCCTGGCCAAAACTGTTACGATGTAATGGCAAAGAGACGATTAACGAAGTCTCCGCAGTCACTGGGACCTTGTATCTTTTCTTGAACGAAGGCAACGAGCAACCGCCTGTCGATGTTTGCCATGTGGACGTTCCCGTCGCATAAAGCACGTTACCGGCGCGCGTGTCGAGATGTAGCCCTGTGACAAAATAAGGATGCCGAGGAAAAACATGTTGAAGGTCTAGCGCCGTTCCATGATCCAAGGGGGAAGCCAGTGCCGCCAAGTACAGCCCATGCCAGAGCCGGTATGCTCGCTCGTAGTATTGCTCCAAAATGACGCTGCCTGGCCCGAGGCTGTCGTACATCTTGATGTAATTAAAATAGTACCCGCAGTCCCGAGAATTGCCCGTATCGTTGTGTGCACCGAATGTCCGAGCAAGAACAGTTGTGTGAGAGCGAGATGGTGACCCTTTCAAGCCTATGTCGTAGATTTGGTTGGACTGTATGATAGCATCAAAGTAAAGAAAGGACCAACCTGGATGAGATTTAATAGAGAGTTGGACAAATCAAACAAGCCAGCATTCAGAGAACGATGCAAAAAAATCAGGATACGGTTCAATCATGTCGCGTTAAATAGAGGCGGGAACCTGACAGCTCGGGTTCCTGTCTTCCTGTTCGCCAGCCGCCAGCGTTGAACACCCGGGCTCTGTATGCATCTCACCCGTGTTTGACCTTGAACTCACCCTGCGCAGTCTGCAATGAATCGACTCCTTCCGTTGGAACAGAGGCTCACAGATTCACAACTGCGGTGCAAACGGGGAAGTTGCATGGCCCATGTTCGGGATTGCGTCGCTCAGTGACCCTCAGTCAGACCGAGACGATTAACCACAAAAGAGCCGCAGCTGTGTTACATTTGTATGCATGTACATACATATTGGCGGTAGCAGCCTCACATCTGAGACATCACTTGTTCGCTGCTGTAGGTAGCATTGAATTTTGAGCGCCTAGGTAGGTAGGTATGTACATATTTGGTTGTTCAATGTGTAAAATGCCGTGACGCGAAGCTGTGAACAGGACGCGCCAAAAGGTAGGCAAAACTGTGACCCCTGCACCCCCTTGTTTCAGAGTCCGAAAGTTTGTGAGCCAATCAATTCGGGAAGACTCCACACCATACTGGTATAAACAACTGGTATGTAACATGGAGCATAAAGAGGCAAACACGAAATGTGCGCCTCCGCTACGCGTCGCCGCACGATTTCTTCAGTTTTGCCTAATGATGCACCTGTGTAGGTATGTACCTAGGTACATCGTCGCGTGGAAGCCACGTGACAGGTTCGGTACACTTTTAGGTAGTCTTTGCCACAATCTCAATGTCGGGACGGGTCGTTCCCTGCACCTCAATTGGCAAGTCGTCCTACATACCGACATAATGTATCACGCTTCGTGGACGTGTCCGGATCCTATCACCGGGTCACTCGATTGGATCTACTGACGTCTACAGATACTGTAACTTGTAAGGTATTGGAGGCTGTCGAATCGGGACTGGCAGAGATGCCGCCGATTTGATCGAATCATCGATCATCAGCAGCACGAGCACCGGTCGGTACTCATGTACCTAACTGGCGTCTGTGATTGACACTTTTGCACACAACCGCCATACATACCCAGTACCATATCGGTAGCTATCATACTGAGCCGATTGCGAACGAAAGCGACGAGTGCATCTGCGAGTACCGGAAGGCGGCCGCAAGAGCCTTCACAAGCTCACCGTCTTTCTCCCCAGCCCCCGCACAAGATCTGTTCAAACTTCAGTGTTTGCTGCGGAGTGCATGACGCACAGAAGAGACCAATCGTTCGACGACCCCGACTTGCACACACAGCGAGAAGAAGTTTATCGATCCGTCGTGCATCTTGACGTACGTCAGCGGTTCTCGACATCAACACCAAACGACGACGGCGCCTGGCCAATTATATTGACGACGTGCGACAAACTCGATAAGCCTCGGCGGATCACCATCTGGCAGTTAAGCGCGCGACAACGGCAGTCATAGCCTCGTTCAACTTTCAAGCCTATCCACGTAGGGTTGCTGGAGCGGGTGACATCGCTGGCTGAGACAGTCTTTCTCGACTGACGACACAGGAAGAATTCGCACCGGGTCCCGGGATACTAGGCGGATAGACTTTGAACAACTGCAGTGGCGAACCCTGCTCTGTTATTGCTCACACAAAATCACCAAAGGCTTAAATCGTACCCGATCGAGTTGTTATTGTCACGGTCCAACCTTTCGCCGGCATGTAGTCGACTGTCCATCGCCTTCAGGGGCAGCACTCTCATCCTCCGAGCTACAACATTCATCAAGCCAATCACGTATGCCTCGCTCAGAAACTGGCCATCCGTTGTCTTTGCGAATCCAGGTGAAATAATTCTTGGTCTTACAAACCCAGGTTACCCAGCAAACCCTATCACGATCAAGCTTGTCGTAACGAATGGATGTTTCTATGTGTTTACTGCATAATAGAATAATTTCATCAACTGATTAACCGCCTGAATAAACAAGGCTTCGTCTCTAAAACTATACTAAGCCACTAAAGCATCATTCCTGAATACTATTAGAAACTATCTTGCTCAGTGTTGAGGTTATGTCTCTGACGATGCGGCGGCCACTGAGGCGAGGAATGACTAAGCTGATCTGCGTGTCACATATTTCTCGGCCTGAAGTTCTGAACGCCGAACGGGCCCAACATCTCACTTGCATTACCATCTCATCTATTGTTTGTCACACAGGTGTGCTTCTGGGACACGGTAACACGCGACACTCAGGACTGCCGCCACCACATAACGATGGAAGACAACCTACAACCGGATAGAGCAATTCTAGAAAAATACTACGAACGAGGATACCGACTCTGGCACGGACTATACTTGGCAGCCCTAGCTGATCCCTTGGATGCAAGAGCGTTGGACTTTCAGAATGCCTTTCCTCGACATCCCTATTTCGTTCCAGAGCTGCATCTCGACAAAAGCTCCGGCGTTGAGCTTCACGCATGGGGAACGTCCACCTGGAAACCATCCTCAGGTGATTGTCCCTTGCCCTCATTCGAAAAAAGATACCAGTTTCCAGTTACCCAGCAGGACCCCCTCGTCGTTTCCTTGAAAACAAATGATCATAGGCTTCGAAAGGCGGGTGACCAAATTTCCCTTCTTATGCTCGGCTGGGCCTATGTTCTTTCTCAAAGATGGAGTGAGCTTATACCGGGCGCACGAGCTATGGAGTACACCAATAACTCGGCGACACTGTCAGAGGGCGGTGCTGCTTTCGAGAAAACTGATGGCCTCGTAATCGACCTAGGCGTCATCACAGACGAAGCAGTACGTTGGTGGGCGGCGGTATTGGCGCCCGGAGAAGGATGGGCTGCCCGTATCCATCATAATGGACAAGACCTCAGGTCGCCATGGTCCGTCAGCCTCCAGACCGCGAAGAATTTGATCTTGACTTTCCGAACTACGCAGTCCCGCGGCGGCCGTACCTCGCCTCCGTCCTATTCCACTGCGGCGCAATACATCGCTGATTATGCAAAGTACCACGGAATCGAAGATCAAAGCCGAGCGGCTTTCGCAGCGGCATTACTTCTGCCAGCCAGACGCATTGTGTCGAGGAAGCTTTGCTGGTCCTGTCCAGCCTGGCACAATAAGCCACCAGAGCCATCCGCAGAGCAATACTGGCCCCCGTGGGGCAAAGAACGCGATCAGCTCGACAGGTTGATCACCATGAGCTGCAATATAAATGGGATCATTTCCTTGTTGTGTAGCAGTTTCGTCGATCCAGATTTACAATGCAACGTCTCCGATGCCTGGATACAAGGAGCGTTTGCCGTCATGGACCAGCCCGAAGCTCAGAAGCCAGACGTACTGAGGAGCATGCTTTCGAAAAGGTCCCCTCATCTGGGCTTCCTGTGGCTTGGCGCCACCCTTTTAGATATACAAGACCTGGTTATAGAGCGGGCCCGCTCAGTTTTTTACATCATCGATCTGCATTCAGCTGCTTGGACTGGGACCTTGATGACCTTCTTCCAGCGGCCCGTAGCGAGCTATCCGCCAAATGTGGAGAGGATCCAGCGAGTAGATGAGGCGCGACTAATGTTCTTATCGCAGACCGAATTCCATTGCGAACCGCCGCCCCTTGTTCCGTTCCCACCGTTCGGGACGATTGCCGTAAAGGACTGTGTTCTCGAGGTCCAGTCGCACGCTTCTTGTAGCGGCAGCCACGAGCTTCTGTACGCGGGCTGGAAATGGGATGGCCACGGGGATGTGCAAGACGCTCAAGATACAGAGATAATGCTGTTGGAATCCAGTGAAGCTACTGGACATGCCGTTGCCAGTATGGCTGTCCATTATGACAAGCTTGACTGTGATAGGTGTCGTTTGTCTGTTTCCACAAAAGATATCTTCAAATGGCTACGCGAATTGGACGGCTGGCCGGTTGCCGAGCGAGATATACACGATTGGGTGGACAAGGAGTGGATGGGGGTGATGGATTGGAGCTTGGACTATGAGAGTGCTTCCCCTGAAGGCGATGGAAAGTCGACAACATCCCGACGGAATGTCAGTCCATGGCTATCACGGACAATAACGAAGCGATCGCGTACAATTTGAGCTCTAGCCAATATCGTGTGCTGAGCAATGTGGTTCAGTGTTCCTTACAGTGGACACTGGACAGCCATGAAGAAATCACTTCATCGGTCACGGTGTCACGGTATGCGGACTCGGGATCAATCTGACAAGATCGAAACCTCGCAATATTATACTCCCTGGAGCTATCAGTATTAATTGGCTTTGGAAGAGGGACTGTCAATTATATACACTGGCATGCCTGTCTTGAGAATCTTGAAAGCGCGTCTGTGAGAACCATGCCACAATGCACATGGTGCAAGTGCTACGTTGACCGCTTGACCGTTCAAGCCCTTGTCCTAGATTTGTACTACGTGTGGCTTCTGAACAATGTTCCCCAAACTCACGCCTAGCGCTCTGTTGTACTGTGTACAGTCGTTACATCTGTCATCCGACGACCACTTTGAAACAGCTCGCCGCTTCCATCGATAGTAGATTAGTCCTCGAGCGCGCCATCACAGTTCTCGGCAGCTTCGACGACATGTCCCTTTTGCCTAATTTGATATCTATCGGCACAATGACGGCGCTGCCAACTTTGACTGCGGCCGTCACTTGCTCGTCAGCAAGGATGCCTTGGCCCTTCCGCGGCGCCTATCGCTTCACGGAGGAGATACATGTCTCTCGATGATCATCGCCCCGAGAAGTGGAATCAGGAACCAGATTCTGAACATGCGTCGCATCCGCTCCGGATATGATGATGTAGCCGCCAGTTTGGAGAAGTGTACCTACTGGTGGTGCCACCGTGGCTCAATTTCGGCCTCATAATCTCATTCTGTTTATACATCAGGACCTGAGAGAGAGTTCACTTCTGTCTGACTTTCTGTCTGAGAAAGCTCGGAGATGTCCTCCGCATCTGACCCTTCGCTTCCGACATGCGCTAAAGGTCCTAAGCGTGCCAACTTCCAAGTGTGCCTACGGACACGCGTGACGCATTGAGGGCCGGGCAGGCCTGCATGTCAAGTTGTCTGATGTCAACCGACAGTGATAGGAATGCAACACTGTTCCTTGCCGCGCCGCGTAACGTCCGACGTCCGTATATTGCGGCTGTATGCTTTCCGCACTCCTACGATGTGTCCCTATCATATCTTATAGCGCCCCTACTTTCTTCGTCAAGTCCATTGTGATGGGCCATGGCTGCGAGCAGACCACCCTTCTTCAGGCGCCAATGCCGCTGCCCACCAGCGTAGGAATATAGGCCCAACCTCCAGGCGACTTACAACTAACAGTATAAGAAGAGAGATGTGCCTACCATCCTCGCCGAAGTTTTAACATGCAATTGCAAGGTAATAACTTGATAAAGACGGAGTCCTTCGTAGTCACTGGGATCCGGTCCTCGTTTCTGAATGGGTGCAACAAAACATTGCCTGATGATGATGATGTCCAGCCTCCAGGTGGATGTTCACGCCGCGTGAAGCACATCGTCGGAGGCTGTATCGTATGTCAAGGTCACAAGGTGTAGCATAGCTCTTCCGAGGAAGGACATGATAGTTCTTTTGCGGAAACTCCAACGCCGTTGCATCCAAGGGAGCATCGATGGCCATCAAGTAGAGTCCGATAGTCCGTGCTATAGTCGGTATCCTCGCTCATAGTAATAAATGGATTAACAGGAGTGCTCAGAGCCACCACATTGTCAGGGAAAGGAAAAGTCACTGTGTAGACAGTAGGCAGTGCGCTGTGAATAAGGTACTAGCTCCTGGGCCAATATCATGCCATCGTCCCCCATAACTCATTATCATGTCGGTCGGAAAGTAAGAGATCTTTAGTTGGGCTACGGTAATAAAACAGTGAATCGCGACCTATGATACGATAGATTGCCACTTGATGCCTGTAAACACTAATTTTTCCTATGGACGAGAATAATGAGACGACTGACTCCATAACGCTGCTACAGCTATTACGGGCAACACTCTGATTCTCTATGCTTCACTTCCTGGTTAATCAGTGATCACCCATGCGAAAGCGGGCTACCTAGTACCGGAGATGATCGTCCGGAATCCCGGAATCCCGGTCCCAAAAATTCCCCTCTGGAGTCGGTCCGGGTCAACTGTTCTTTCAACTTCTGCTCACTTCAGAAGTTCAGAGGCATTGTTATTGTTTTGATAGAAAATTCTATTGTCTTTGCTTCCTTCCAAGTTCCAGAATCCATTCGCCCTGTTTCTACATAGGCTTCATTGTACATACCATGTGACCCCATGATAAATTATCTTCTGTCACGCGTATAGCACAATGGTCCACTTGTGAAGTTGTGTCGAAGGGTCGTCTCCGGACCTAGAAATCTTTGATGGGACCGTTTTTATAAGAGACGGAGCATCTGCAACTTCTCACCAACATCCTTCAAGAAGCAAACTCTACAATCAATCTTTCCATTGCAAGCCACACCTTATAAGTCCCTTTTTACGCTCTCCTCTCGCACTAAATCAGGTAAGATCTTAAACATCTCACTTGTCAACCTCGCGAAACCCAATAGCTTTACTAATCATTTTGCATTAACAGACCACAGTCTCGTCGATCGTCTCTCGAGTCTCACTGCAGCATAACTATAGTCTATAACGTATAAACATGATCAGTTCGCGGCTCAGAGGGCCGCCTTGCACAGTCTGTGGCCATTTTTCCAGTGTCCACCGGAGGGAGCCCTGCGCCATGAAAGGTTGCAGAAAAAATATAAAAGTATGTGGCTGCCTATCCCATTGGGCAAAAGGGTTGGATGGGAAGTTCAAAGACCGTACGGGTTGGGTGGTTTGTACACCATGCCCTAACCATGGCCGCCTGGGCAAAGATACCAACTTCAGCGAATGCCCAATCATTGGTCAAGATACAGATGGCCAGCTCATGGTTCTAGAAGAAGGCGTCGACGTGACGGTTGCGAAATCTGATGGTTAGGAGGCGGAGCCTGGAGGAGGCTGGAGCCTGGAGGCGGAGGAATTACTGATGGGGCCTAAGGCCATCTCGCTTCTGTTCTAATGCGCTTGATCAATTCTGCTTGGTGCTTTCTTCGTCTTTAAGACGTTTAGCTGAGGAAAAGGATAGTTTAAATTCAACGAGCTTCATTTTTCGCTTCCAGATACGCTCAACGTGGTTGAGATGAGCCTTGAGGCAAGTGTACTGACCAGTCTAGACTCTACTCACTCATTCACGTGTTGCAATAACAGTCAGTTTGTTGACTGTGCAGTGTTTCACGTGTGGGCCGTGGCAGTGTGATATAGGTATGTAGTAAATCTCGCGCTACGTTGATGAAATCTTCGCAGCGCCATAAAGAGAGAGCCCCCACCGGCCCAGCCCCGGCCCCGACGGAGCTCCTCAGATACCTACCTCTTTTGGAACCAATCTCTCCTCTTCTGGCGAAAATCCGTAATATCAGATGTTTCTCGTGTACAGATGGAGTTGTAGAGTTATTTGGCATTTAAATATCATGCTAGAAATAGGTTGCTGAACAATCTGCATCGACGGCGATGTCGTGGCATGATCGATCTTCCCGGCTCAACTTCGCGCACCGTCTCGATCAGTTTTCTGCTTTCGCATGCCATACGCGCACGCGGCGGCACAATTTGGACGAAATCCCATTACTCGTGGATGCAACTACGATTGCAACCTAAAAAGGGCTCCCATAGATCCTGTGGGAGCCCTTTTTGGGATCTTTGGGAGCTCTTTTTAGGTTGCACTTGTATGCACCCTTCGAGTACCTAGCTTCAGACATATTGAAATTTGAGCGTGTTTGTGGACGGAAGAAAAAGGATGGGAGGCTGCACAGGGAAATGGGCTTGGTAGACCAAGGTTGTACCTACCTCCTCTTAGGTACCTATGCCTACATTAGGTACCTACATGTACCTACTGTACCTAGGTACTCGAGGGGTGCACCTACCTCCTATTAGAGGTGCCTCTCCCCCAACGGAGAATGAGGCTGCAATCGACCGTCGAATCAATGATTCAATACCACATTACCTGCAATCCGCTGGCAAGAGAACTGATCCCAATTCCACTGGCTACAAACTAATTACCTACTTAGGCAACCTGGACCAACCCATGAGATAAAGACGAAATAAAACTTAAAAGTGAGCAAGATACTGGTATATCACCGAAAAGGAAAGTCCGGACCAACATCTCCGGCGTGTCCTGTTCTGCGCGCCGAGTCTGTGTAACAGAGCTAGTAAGAATTTTATGAGTTGCAACTTATCAGTTCGTTCCCTACTCACTCATCAAACTTGCGTGACACATCATCGCACTCCTCAGTCGGTTCGAGGTTGAAAGTTCGCCAGCCACAAATGACAGGTCACAGAAGGTCAACGTCTCACTTCTAGTACCACTACAGGTCTCTCTCGACGCGCTTCTGGAGAAAATACGAGTGATACTCAGGACTGCCGCCCATAATTCATGATGGAATTGACGCAAGACAGCATCCAACCAGAGAAGGTAATCCTCGAGCAATACTACGAATTAGGATACCGACTCTGGCACGGACTGTACTTGGCGGCCCTCTCTTCTCCCTTGGATGCAACAGCGTTGGACTTTCAACATGCCTTTCCTTCGCATCCCTATCTAGTGCCAAAGCTTCGGCTCGACACGCGCTGTGACGGCACGCTTTACGCAACAGGAACATCCACCTGGAAAACATCCACAGGAGATTGTTCGTTGCCCTCATTCGAAAAAAAATACAAGATACCAGTGACTGCAGGAGACTCTGTCATCGTCTCTTTGCAACTGTATCACGGCAGGTTTGGCCAGGACGGTGGCCACATCTCTCTTCTCATGCTCGCCTGGGCCTATGTTCTGTCTCAGCGATGGAGTGAGCTTATCCCAGGCGCGGAAGCTATCAAGTACACCAACAGCTCAGCGGCACTCTCAGACGGTGGTGGCGGTTTCGAACAAACGGATGGCCTTGCAGTAGACTTAGGGGTCGTCACAGACGAAGCAGTACGATGGTGGGCAGCAATATTGGCCCCTGAAGAAGGATGGACTGCCCGCATTCATCATCGAGGAGAGGACCTCAGGTCCCCATGGTCGGTCAGTCTTCAGTCCTCAAAGACCCTGATGTTGACCTTCCGAGCTGCTCCGTTCCGCGAAGGCCGCAATTCGCCTCCATCTTTCTCCACTGCCGCGCAATACATCGCTGCTTACGCAAACTACCATGGAATCGAAGATCAAAATCGCGCAGCTTTTGCGGCAGCACTACTCCTGCCCACCAGACGCCGCATATCGAACACGTTTCGCTGGCCTTGTCCAGCTTGGCAGGATAATCCACGAGATCTATGCGCTGAGCAATTTGGGCCGCCGTGGGGTGAAGACCGCAAACAGCTCGATAGGTTGATCACCCTAAGCTGCAACACTTCAGGAATGTTGTCTTTATTAACCAGCAGTTTTATCGATCCAGACTTACCCTGCAACGTCTCCGGTGTTTGGATGCAGGGAGCGTTTGCCGTTCTCGACGAGCCAGAAGCCCAGAGACCAGACATCCTGAGAAGTATGCTTTTGAAAAGGTCCCCAAATCTGGGCTTTTTATGGCTGGGTGCCATATTTCTAGACATGCAAGGTTTTATCATGACTTGGGCTCGCCCAGTTGCATACACCGTTGACCTACATTCAGCTGCTTGGACTTTTACCCTCGGCACGTTCCTCCAGCGGCCTGTGGCGAACTATCCGCGAGACGCAGCGACAATTCAGCGAGTAGATGAGGCGCGACTAATGTTCTTGTCACAGGATGAAAGCCACAGCGAACCACCCGTCATTCCGTTCCCACCTTTTGGAACAATTGCCGTAAAGGACTGCGTTTTGGAGGTACAATTACACGCTTCGTGTAGCGGCAGTCACAGACTTTTGTATGCGGGCTGGGCATGGGATTGCCTTGGAGGCGTAAGAGTCGCCCAAGATTCAGGAAGCCGCCTGTTGGAATTCAGTGAAGCCAATGAACATCCCGCTGCAAGTCTGGCCATTCGTTACGACAAGCTGGATGATAGAAGGAACATCTCGATCTATATGACCAGAAATATTTTCATCTGGCTTCGCGAGATTGACGGCTGGCCAATTTCCGAGCGAGGTATACATGAATCGCTTGATGACGATTGGACCTCGGAGGATGAGAGTGCTGCCCCTGAAGGCGATGGAAAGTCGACAACATCCCGACGGCATGTCAGTCCATGGCTATCACGGGCATTGACGAAGCGATCGCGTACGATTTGAGCTTTTTCCGATTTTATGTGCGAAGAAATATAGTTCAGTATTTATCCAAGGATGCCTTGGCCCTGCCGCGGCGCCCATCGCTTCATCTGGTGCCACTGGTGGCCCACCGTCATGTACAGGAGGTACATCTTGCTCGATGATCATCGCTCCGAGAAGAAATCAGGAACCGGATTCTGAACAGTAGTATTGACGCGATGCGTCGCATTTGCTCCGGAAGTAATGATGTAGCCACCGGTTTGCAAACGTGTACTGGTGGTTGAACTTCGACCTCATTCTGTTTTTAATATTTATACATCAGAACCTGAGAGCGAGCTCACCTGTCTGACATTTTTTTGGAGAAAGCTCGGAGATGTTCTCCGTATCTAACCCTTCGCGTCCGACATGCGTTAAAGGGTCCTAAGAGTGCCAAGTGTACCAAGAGAAACAAGCGTGACGCATAGAGGGCCAGGGAGTTCTTCATTTTAACCGACAGTGAAAGGAATGTAAACCGTGTTACCGTCCTCCCACCGCATTACTATTCCTCGCCACGCCGTATGGGAACTTGACAAAGAAATAAGGTACAAGGGGCGCCATATAAGATATGATACGGACACATCTGCATCATAGGAGTACAGACAACATACAGCCGCATCATCATATGTACCTAACATATTAGCCGCCGTTACCACGCACATAACACTCAATCATAAGATGATAGCTCTGATGCGCTGAAAGCGCCTGTAATCCAGCGACCTCGGTGTGCTAGCAGCGCCTGTAGTCTAGCGGCTCCAATGCACTGCGGAATGTCTCCAGGGCGGGTCATGTCTCTATACGCCCGTGTGAAAGATAGTGATTGAAAAAATCGACACATGTGACCCTGCAAACAGAGCTTGATAAATAATTTCATCTGCCGTCAGGGCTTAATCATGTCGAGGTTCATAGTATTAGTGAAAAAGAAGGTAGCCAGGCTTGAATTTGAAAGTCGCAACCGGAAACTGGTGTGACAAGGGCCTGTTTATTTAAGGGCTTGGAACTGGATGTCTAAGACGCAAAAATCGACTATCTATACAAAGAACTCTAGGATATTCCTCTGCTTATTATTGATTGATCTTTGATCCAACAATAATCCCTGAAGTGGGCAAGACAGCTGAGCAAATGGAGAAGTCCGGATCAACTTCTCCGACATCCCCTTAATCTTATTCGCAGTTTGTGGATCTTGAGGGTTGAGAAGGACCGAGTCTGCACTGACAAGAGACAGAGAGTACTCTGATCGTTCTTGTTTGCCAATGTTACGCGGCGACTGGGACAGTGTCGTTGAATGATTATCCATCCACCAATATCTCCGTCGGAAAATAAATACCAGCTTTCGTTGGGCTACGGTATACCAGTTCGAGGCGCTTCCAAACGTGACACGAGAGATACGCATGACTGCTGCTTCGACTTCATAATGCAAGACACTGAACAGCCCCCAACCGGACAGCGCCACCTTGGAGCAATACTACGAACGAGGAATCGAGGATACCGACACTGGCACGGACTGTACTTGGCAGCACTCGCAGCTCCTCTAGATGTAACAGCGTTAGACCTTCGGCATGCATTTCCTCAGCATCCCTATCTCGTGCCAGAGTTGCGCCTCGACACGAGCCTCCACGGCGTACTTTATGCGACGGGAACATCCACCTGGCAAGTGTCCACAGGCGATTGTTCGTTGCCCTCATTCGAAAAGAAATACAAGTTCAGAGTGACTGCAGAGGAGTCCACCATCGTCTCCTTGAAACTGAAAGATGACACTTTTCGCCAGCACGGCGGACACATCTCTCTTCTCATGCTCGCCTGGGCCTATGTTCTGTCTCAGCGATGGAGTGAGCTTATACCGGGCGCAGCAGATATTGAGTACACCAACAGCACGGCGGCACTCTCGACCGAGGATGATGGCTTCAAGGAAACGGATAGCCTCGTCGTAGACCTCGGTGTCGTTACCGATGAAGCGATGCGATGGTGGGCAGCGGTACTGGCGCCTGGAGAAGGGTGGGCTGCACGAATTCATCACCGAGGACAAGACCTCAGGTCCCCATGGTCTGTCCGCCTCAAGTCCTCGAAGGAGTTGACATTGTGCTCCCAGAATACGCTATCCGCTAGCGGTCATGAGTCGCCGCCATCCTTCTCTACTGCGGTGCAATACATCGCCGATTACTCCAAGTATCACGGAATCGGAGACCTGAGTAGCGCAGCATTTGCAGCGGCATTACTTCTGCCAACCAGACGCAGTATCTCGAAAACGTTTCGCTGGCCTTGTACAGCTTGGCTCAACAAGCCACCAGAACCATTCGCTGAGCAATGCTGGCCCCCGTGGGGGGAAGACCGGGCTCAGCTCGACAAGTTGATCACCATGAATTGCAACGCATATGCGATCATATCTTTATTGAGCAGCAGTTTCATCGATCCGGACTTACCGTGCAACGTTTGCGGTGCTTGGATCCAGGGAGCATTTGCCGTTCTGGAAGATCCAGAAGTCCAGAAGCCAGATGTACTGAGGAAAGTGCTTTTGCAAAGGTCCCCCCATCTGGGATTTCTGTGGTTGGGCGCCATACTTTTAGACATGCAAGACCATATCATGTGCTGGGCCTGCCGGATTTTATATCCCGCCGACCTGCATTCAGCGGCTTGGACTGGGACCTTCAGCACGTTCTTTCAGCGGCCTGTAGCAGACTATCCGCAAAGTGTGGAGAGAATTCGGCGAGCGGATGAGGCGCGGCTCATGTTCTTATTACATGACGATTATCACAAGGAAATACCTCTATATCCGTTCCCACCATTCGGAACGATTGACGTAAAGGACTGCGTTCTGGGGGTGCAATTGCACGCTACGTGTAGCGGCAGTCACGGTCTTCTGTACGCGGGCTGGGCATGGGATTGTCCTGGAGATGTAAGAGTCGTCCAAGATTCAGGAGGGCGTGGGTTTGTATTCAGTGGTGCCGATGAACATCCCGTTGCCAGTATGGCCATTCGTTACGACAAGCTTGACAGTGATAGGGATTGCTCGATTTATGCGACCAGAAGTATTTTTGGCTGGCTTCGCCGCATGGACGGCTGGCCAGTTGCTGAGCGAGGCCTTCGTGATTGGCTTGATGACAGTTGGAGCTCGGAGGATGATGACGAGAGTGTCGCGCCTGAAGGCGATGGAAAGTCGACTACATACCGGCGACATGTAGGTCCGTGGGTGGCCCGGTCAGTAACAACGCGTTCGCGTACGATGTGAGCTTTCGGCGACCTTGTCAGCTGAGGTCTGTATTAAACTGGCATCAGGAAAGGGATGAGTCAGGACCGGACAAGGGATGAAGAGACAAGATCGCCGATCAGTGATCGCAAAGCAAAAATGAGCAAGTAGTTACGGCAAATTTGATCATCCTGTTCCGGCAGACGTCGTAAACAACTCCACACGCAGCTTTCATAGAGCCTGACTAAGAACAGTCGCACTAGAAGCTAGAAGAAGTCAAGATCTTGGTAGTGTCGTCGACTATCAGCAAGCGGCTTGCTATAAAAATGTTTGCAGCTCTGTATTGTGGATGATCTCTGAACTGAAATTCCTAGGAGCGTGCACCGCATGCTGGAGTAACGCCATCGGCTTCTTTGTTTGACCATTGTTGTGGTGTCCCATTGCGAGATAATGCCAACACCCGCTCCAGCGGCTTAATAGCCTCCTTGGCCCGTCCGCCTGCCCGATATGCTTTCGCGAATATGTACTGCGCCGCAGTCTAGAGAAAGGGGTCGGCCTGCGTTGTCTTGCGGATCGCCATGATTCGTTTCAATTGCTCGATGGCCTCCTTGACTCGTCCATCCGCCTGGTATGTTCGTGCGAGTTCGTGCGAGTTTCGTGCTGCGACACCAATCGAGAAGGGACGCGTCTTCCCGAGGATCCTAAAGGTTAGGCGGTAAAAAGAGGCAGATAATACAAGGCCCCGCCGAGGCCGACCTTCTTTCCCGACCGATCAACCGACGGTCATCAAGACCATCCAGATCAGCATCTTTCAACTCCGACATGGACTCGACTGCCACAGGCCAACCGCCCCCAGATGATCCTCACCGACCTGGATAGCAAATAGTGCTACCGCATATGCCGTTTGGCTAAGCCACCGGCGCAAGCAACGTTCTGTGGCAACATGTTCCGCATGTCGTGAGCAACAGCGATTAAGCAGGCCTGTGAGTGTATATGTTTGAGGTTCTATCATGTGAAAGGCGGCTAACTGCGTTTAATTGTACGCCCAGCACAGGTCATACAAGACACAGAAAGTCGTCCTCTGTCGTGACTCGTCCGACGAACCACTTTGAAATGGCTCGCCGCTTCCATCGACGGTAGATTATTCCTCGAGCGCGCGGATCTCGCCGACACACCATGTCGTCACCGTTTGCGGCAGCTTCGACGGCATGTCCCTTTGCCTACTTTGATATCTACCGGGCCAAGGAGGACCATATGAGTATTGGCTGCGGTCGTTACTTGATCGTTAGCAAGGATTTCTTGGCCATCGATGAACATCGCTGTGAGAAGTGGTATCAGGAACCGGATTTTGAATAGTAATATGGATGCGATGCGTCGCATTCGCTCCGGAAGTATGTAATGATGCAGCCGCCAGTTTGTAAATGTGTACTGGTGTTCGGCCCACCATTAGACACGCTCCATCAAATCACCAATCCCGCCAAACTATCAATTCTAAATTCCCAATTCTCATTGCCGCAACGCCCAAAA